>JAOTQM010000709.1:0-37500 GCA_026939265.1 Oreonectes daqikongensis
GAGAGAGAGAGAGAGACTGGAAAAGAAGGAGACTTGTGCCAAATCACAATTCCTGCTGGATGTGTGTATTATCCTGGGAATTAGGGAGCCCACAATTAAGCATATGGGCATTAAGATAATTGTCAGTTGTGTTGGCGAACGTGACGACAGCCAGATGGATCCCAGTTTCTCTCTCCGCTCGGCATCGTGGGACATTACTTTAGATTTTACCTGCCTGAATAAATTCACAGAGAGGAGAGAGAGATGTTGGCGAACCGCTCGATCTCATATACGTGCAGGTATCTGCAGATTTGATCTGTTCATTGAATACTACATTTGCCAAAATGTGCGGTAAACTCTGCATGAGATGATGTATCCCACAATGCATTGCAGCTTCGAGTGTCAGTCTCAATTTTCTTTCTAGATCTCGTATTATTTGACTTCAGTTCTGGAGCTGAACACACATGCAGTGTGAATGTCTTATGTAACACATACAGGATTTTATTAATTTTATGAATAACAGTATGACGTGTATTCTGTGCATTAATCCAGTGTCTTGTATTGTGTTACAGTTATATATATATATATAGCCTATAAATTCACATTTATTCGTATACTTTACTGAACATTCATGTGTCAACATTATAAAACCAGAACTAACAGTGTTTTCTTTTTTATTTAAGTTGGCTGTTATGATGTATGCATTTAAGCATAATATAGGTGAAATATGACGTAATATGATACATGAAACAGATGCACAGATGCATTTCATCTTTTTGTATCACAAAATGTTAAATTCATCAGATGACATCCAAATATCATCTCGGACATAAAGATGTTATTTTAAATTTTTTAATCATGTTTAGTGTATAAAGTGATTTTAATGCAGTAAAATGGAGGAGGTTGAGGTTGGTGTGTTGTGCAGGTGGACAGCGCCCTCTGTTGATCACATGTGGCAGAACAGACTGAATGATGGGAGATCTGGAACATCATTTTATGTCATTCTCTCTCTCTCTCTCTCTCTCTCTCTCTCTCAGGCTCATCGTGAGGATGGTGTTGGTTTGAGGAGTAGTCACTCCATCGGTTCCAGTCAGGTTCCAGTACCGCAGCTCCCTGTGCAGTCAGCCACTTCCCCCGACCTCAGCCAGCCCGACCCATACAGGGGTGAGCCCGACACACACACACACACACACACACACAGACTGCAGGCTGGCATATTGTGGGCACAGAACGGGCATGATGCCAAACACCCCCCTCCACTGCAAACCGCCATTTTAGAACATCCACACACAGCGCAGACGCACGTACGACATCACAGGATTCCTGCGGTCACATTGGGAGATATCAGGGAAAATGTCATGGAAATGTTATTGGTAATATAGATTGTGTAGTTACATTCATTTTAAATCTCATCTGGTTATCACGAATGAGAGAAAAGTCAATCAAATGATTCGATAAGATAAACAACATTATTGTGAATGAAGGAACATGACGGTTTATCTTTTCAATAGTTAACGGCACATAAACAGTCAGTAAAGTTTTCATGAAAGTGTGATTTGTTGAGACGTCTGAAGCACAACTGTGGCTCTGGCCGGGCCAGCAGACTAATGTGTGAACACTTATGAGTCCATTAAACCCAGCGGCGTATTTTCAATCTGAATCTGAAGAAGGAAATTGTGACCCTGGAAGTGAGGCATGAGATCTCGCTCTCCTCATTCACATGTTGGCAGCAGTTTTCTCTCTAGAGATCACAGCCAAACAGTTAATGAGGTGCTGAACGCTATAAAATATGAAAAAGAACATTATAAATACCACAAATGTGGATCAGAAATTATTATTTGTGCATTACGTCCAGGAGGAATTCAGCCAGAATTAGCAGCTATGTGTTTCTTGCTGGAGCTAACAGAAGGAATATTATGGGCTTATAAACAGACTCTTTGTTAAACTGAACATATATGCATTCATTTAATTTAATATATATACATATATTTATACAGTACAGTCATCATTTTTTCTGTTCTTTTTCTTTCCAAAGTGACTTGCCTCCATACAGTTACTGGAACACATTTGTAAAAATGTTTTTGCTGTTTTTTTGTGAAGCTATTATGATGGTACATGAAACAGGCCGCTACTAAAAACTGGTTAAAATTCACCAGACTAAACCACATCAAAGCCACTGTAATCCAGACCAGGACTTCATGTGGCCAGAGAGAGAGAGAGAGAGAGAGTTTTCTTCTCTTTCTCTTGTTCAAAATCCATTTTCAGATTTGTATATTATTGTACATTTATGCATTTGTTTCTAAGTATGTGCATTGAACCCATGACGTTGGCATTGCTAACATCATGATCTAACCACTGAGCTACAGGAAAGCCTTTTGTATTTTTTATTTGATCTTTTATAGCACCTTATTTTAATAACACATTATTGTTTGTTGTTATTGTAATGATGTCCATGTATTGTCATTGTTTGTTTTCTGGCAGTGAAAGTGTTCCTGTAGCTCAGTTGCTTTAGAAGCACAAAAGATTGTGTGTTTGAATCACACATAATGAATGAACTGTCTGTGTTTTTGTATAGAAGAAAGAGAGTTTAGTTCCTCTCATGTTTTTATTTAGTTTATTCTCATCATGTATCCGTCCGTCCAGCACAAACACTGACAAACCACACAGACTATTATATATTATACAGTATAGACGGATTCAAAGTGACAATATAAACAAACGTTACTGCGCATGCGCGCTTATGTGATTCCCCAACTTAACTTCCGGTACACATCCGCAAACAATAGTGCCTGTAGATTTTTCTAATAACAAGCAAACAAAACCGAGAAAATCCGCTACTGACCAAACTTGTCTCTCCTATATTTGGACTTTAGGCTGCGATATCAATCTCAACCGCTAGATGTCAATGTCCCATACGGTTTCTTTAAATGCGACCAAACTACAGGACACATTCAACAAATTGTTTATTTAATAAAATAATAATATAAATGAAAATAACATAAATTACATAAAATATAAATATTATATTATTAGACACTAAACACAAACCGGAAGTTAACTGCGGGTCGCACATGTCCGATGAAACGGTCTACAGTGTGTGTTGTGCATAATATGTGAACACATTTATTAACTGAATGATGGTTAATATTAGTGAATATCCCACAATGCAATGCACTTGATTCAAGTCGGATTTGAACAGTACAGGAGAGTTTAATAGTGACGTTTGCGTGTGTTTTGTCATCTGCAGCTCTGTCGGCGGGTCTGCAGGGTCAGAGCACCTCATCTGTGAGTTCAGAGATTAAATCTGAAGATGAAGGAGATGAGAATCTGCACGACAGTAAACATCTGGACTCTAAGAAAGACGACATGGACAGCAAGGATCTCAAGTCTTTAGAGAGGTCAAGATCTAGGTAACTGTATCGTGAGCTTCGCTTCATTCAAACGCCCTTCTGGACTTTGATGAAGTGACACGTGTTCTGAGAGACAGCTGAACGCCGAGATGACAAACCCAACACACACACACAGTTACACAAACACAAGGCTCACATCACACGTGTTGTTGTTCTCAACATAAAAACACATCACTGACAACACTTATGAAGGTTATTGTTCATCTCTTGTGGTCTTGAGCCAGATTTGAGCTGTTTCTCTCACATGAGAGTAGGGCACGACCTGGATCCCAAATCCATCCAAACCGTCTCCAACATTCCCAGGATAAACTCCTCTGACAGGGTTTATAGATTTCCACCTGGAATTACAGATTCGACTCAATCGGGTTTAAATTTTAAGAAGAAATCTGTGCGACATTATGTTTTGTGTATTTTTTATATTCAATATTTTTGCTGTTGTTTGAGTTTTAAAGGACGCATTGATATTGATATTGATCTCAGACGATTTGACAATCAAACTAATATATTACAATTATTTAGTTAAAGCTGATATTATATATACTCTAGCTGGTTATTCTCTAACTAAACTTTATAAATAAAATAAAACATTGCCACTAACTAAAACCAGCTTTATATTCACTTAAATTGACTGTGATTTCAGTTTGTGTGGATTATATGTGTCTGTATTTACTCAAAATGTTTTATTCTATATTTTTCCTCAAACACACACAGTAATAATGATGATGAGGATTTGACTCCGGAGCAGAAACTGGAGCGAGAGAAGGAACGGAGGATGGCGAATAACGCCCGCGAGCGTCTGCGTGTGCGTGACATCAATGAAGCGTTTAAAGAACTGGGACGTATGGTGCAACTTCACCTGAAGAGCGACAAACCACAGACCAAACTGCTCATCCTGCATCAGGCCGTCGCTGTCATCCTGAGTCTGGAACAACAGGTCCGAGGTCAGTATCCTCCTTTATTTCTGCTCTATCAGTGGAGATGTAATGACACGTCTCGTCCTCCAGGTGGTGCTGTATCATCCGAATACTCACAAACTGTGTGTTTTACGTTTCAGAGCGGAACCTCAATCCAAAGGCGGCGTGTTTGAAGAGACGAGAAGAGGAGAAAGTGTCGTCGGACGGCCCCCCTCTCTCATTGGCCGGTGCCCACCATGGAATGGGCGAGACGTCCAATCCCATGGGACAAATGTAAAGAGCCACACCCCCAGAATGGTCAGAATATTTCACTTAACACTGATCTGCTGTTGTACATGTGCCGTGACGTGCCATTAACCCAAACCAGACTCAAACCACTTTCAGTTCCGATTCATACAAGATTAATGATGTGACCCACAAGTGTCACATTTTGGCACACAAAAAAAAGCGAGAAATATTGGGCAACATAATGCATTAAGTCGAGATTTATATCCCACAGGCCGTGTACAGTTTAGCTACATGAACTGAAATGTAAATAATGATCAGATTAAACAACAGGCGCATTTTAACAACAGATTGGCTGTAAGTGTTTATCATGTGTGTACACAGGTTTTGGTTTCAAATACTAAAGCGTTTTGATATATATTGTCAATAAATGGAATGAAATGAAAGGATTTGTATGGGCACATGTACACAACAGTTCTGAGCACTTGTGTTGACCATGTTTTGTACGGTTAAAATCATCTTGTTATTTACTGATTGTTTACTTTTATCTTATCCTCCGGATGACACGTCATAAAATACAGTAAAACCTGGAACGTGCTCAGTGTTCACATTGCATCATGAGTGTGAAGAGATACGAGAGTTCAAAGGTTTCAAATGATCCCTGTGTTAATGATTGTAAATGTGTAATTAATGACTTTATGATGAGAAACACGTATTTTATTATATGAGAGAACAGTGAGGAAGGCAAATTATGATGAAATATTAGAAAAATAAGGAAGTGTATTTTGCGAGAAAAAGAGATTTTTTTTAACGCAGTTTCATTTTGTCGTGTTGCCAATTGAAAAACCATTTTTCATGCATTATTTACACAAACACTATAATGTATTTTGTCTTTCAGGTCAAAGCTGCCAGACTTCATCAAAATGACGAGCAATCACTTCTTCTGACAGTCTGATTCACATCCTGAAAGAATCAATCAAACTTCCATCTGATCCACCAACTTCAACTTTCCTCTTTTAACCGGATCACAGCGTCTGTACGGATTTACTGTAAATTATGGAAAACTGGCGTGGAATCGCCGTCCGTATCTTCATTCCCTGCTAAAAAAAAAAAGAAGAAGAACACACAGAAACGAATGATACGGACAGCGGTGGATTTCTCAAACATATCATGATGTTGTAAGAACAGCCCTTTGATTTCAATGGCAATCTTGTCCACACTGTGGGACTTCTGTCGCTGTGCCTCATGGGACGTCTGAACGGACCAACACATTTATCACATTCTCTAGGGGTCCATGTCGAGTCTGGGGCGAGAGGGGCTTTAAATCAACAACACGATGGGTTGTAGAATTTGACAAAAGTTGCTCAAACCTTTGCAATAATGATGTTTTAACAGAGAGTAAAATTCGATATAGCCTTTCGAAACCAGCAAGACCCCGACTATGAAGATCTCCAGTGTGTTTCTTCAGCACGACAGAACAGGTTTGTGCTCACAAGTGAGCTAAACTTTGCTCTCACGGACCCGAACGTCACGTTTCACGGAAGATCCTCGAGACCACATCTCTCCTGTTTATCCCCCCGCAAGGAGCCCGAAGATGCAATTTTCACACAACTAAACTTCAACCAATGTGCCTTTTAGAGCCCATATCATCACACGACTCACTATCAGAAGTTTCTAGAATGCAAGCGTAGGAAACGTTAGTCTTTAGGTCTATGCAGACAGGTGTTTTATGGCCTGGAATTTAAAAAAAAAAGTAAAAAGGTAAAAAAACGTATTTTTTGGATAAACTGTATTTAATGTACTGTATGCCTATATGTAATTAGTAGGTGTGTCCACCCCTCGTGGCCCCGCCCACAGGTCACTGTTGTTATTGAGCGTTGTAATATAGCTATCGGCTTTTCTGAATACCGGCTTGTTGTTGAGCCGCTGTAGTCCACCGTACACACGTGCGTGGTTATATGTGTAAAATATGTTTCATTTCTCGTTTTGTTTGGATATTTTTATTGTATGTCTGTGCTGGTTTCTTTTGCAAAAAGATAAAAGGGAAAAAAAACAGAAAGCAGCCGCACACGTCTCGCCGTCGACGGGATGCCCTGAAACGGACAAAAAAAATGTCTATTGGATAAAAAAACATATATATAAATGTAGAAATATATACAGTATATAAAGCGAGGCGTGGATTGCTTTGAAAGGACGCGAGCGAAGTGAATTTTCTTTATTTCCGGAAAGCGGAGAACTCTCTCTTCCTTCAAGGAGACACGTGACTCTTTCATACCGACGGGGTCGTCCGCTCTCTCACACCTACAAGGGAAACACAGACATTTGTACATTGTATGCGACAAATGCGAACTTACCATTATTTTGAAACTGTGTATGTAAAAGTTCTATTTTTACATGTAGGCTGTTGTTATTTTGTGTTTAGAAGATGCGTTGTATTCTTTTTTCTTTTCTTTCTTTGTTACGAGACGAAAAAAGAATTCATTGCGTGTTGATATGTGTCACGTTGAAAATGTAGTAAGCAAAAAACAAAAAACATTCTGTTTATATTTCTGGGAACATTTTTCTTTTGTAAACGTCGGGGTGGGGAATCAAAGCTATATGATAATTCTCTCGTCCTCTTTCATCGTTTCATTGTCATTTTTTTATTGTATTTCTGAGAAACTTTGTGTAAATAGAGGCTTCGGGACACTTTTTAACCTGTGACCAGTGTCAACAATCAGATCATTATTTTCATCATCATCATCATCACTTTTGTAAAGAAACATCACGATTTGTTTTTAGTGATGGTGGTTCGTTCATAATGATGGCTAAGCTCTTTTTGTTCTGGTTTTGATTTTTAAAGGAAAATTTCATCCGTTATTTGCCGGTTCAGATTATTCCAACAATTCCTGATGTGTACTTCAGCATCGCTTCAGTCATGATGGTGTTTTTTGTCTTTCCGTCAGTTTTTTGGAACATCTGAAGTTGTATTTTGCCAGTGCTAAAGATGTTGAAATCTTTCTCTTGTGCTCATCACGTTGTTGTAGCCGATTTTAATTCCTATGATTACGGTGGAAAGATGATGTTTCCTCTCGGTTGTTCATAATGTACATACTTGTTATTGCTTTTATTAACTGATTTGTTTTTTGTTTTTTAAGTCAAATGCAAAACTAAACTGTGTGTAAGCGACAGTTTTCCATCATCAGACTCGGTGTGAACTCTTGGGCGCTCCTCAGATTATTCAAGACAAACGCATCACACCGCTGCTCATTTTTGTGAGCGACACATCTGCGGTTTGTACGGGAGCTCGTTGTGCTTTGTGTCCTCTGAGTTTTTGGAGAAATACGTTTTCTTTTTGTCACTTGAGTGTGATTTCAATAAAGAGAGCCGTTCTAGGATGCTTCTGCGCCTCGGTTACACCCCACCACACCCCATCAGAACATACAACATCATTTCTGAACCTATTGACTCAATGGATCCTGTTTGCAAAAATCAAAAAACTCTTTTTGCTCTCGTAGCAAACACTTCATCATCAGTCTGAGGCTCAATTTTGAAGGACAGATTTTCACATCATAGTTTAGCTTCGGACTTTCAGTTCAGTGAAGAGATTAAAACAAACAAGATAAAGTTACATGCAGAATCCATGTTGAAAAATGTAATATTTAAAAATGAAATCATGACAAATAACTGTGTTTGCAGTTAAATATGAACTTTTTACAAACACCACAGAATCACCATCGTTCACTTGTGTCGGGATGTTTCTTTAAAAGCATCTTTTGTTTGGGCCGTTTTTGAGAACACCTTATTTAAAAAAGAAAAATAACAAATACATTTTAAAAGACAAACTATATCTGGTGTATTTTACAACAAAAAATCATTCAGTAAAACGTTTGTTTTTGGTTAAAAAAAGCTTTATTTTACTATTTAAAGACATCTTGTGGTGTGATTTGAGACGAAGCCGTGCTGAATTTGTGTTTGAAGAGAGAAACGTGTCGTCCAGCTCATAAGCAGTGATTCAGACGAATCTTCAATCTCACAAATCTTTTATTTTTCACAGTGTGTGTGTTGTGTTGTGTGGTTCTTCATTTTTTATTTTATGTCATCATCCATCATCAGTTGTTTTTCTCGTCCTGTAGTTATTCAGCGTTGTCGTGTACATACAGTAACATCTCCAGCAATAAATGTGCCGTTTCAATGACTGACAGCTTTGAGCATTTGATTATTTTGTTTGTATAACAGACGGCACTGAATTATCTGATCTGTTATACAATGACAACTTTAAATGAATGCATTTAAGACTATTTATACAGTTTAAAAGTTAATTGTGTAGATAGATAGAAGATAAAAACAAAAAAATGCTTTATGTCCCAAATAAGTGAATTGCAGCTTTAAGTCGTGGTTTTGTGCTTTTCTGGTTTCATTTTGAGTTGCGAGCATCTGATCAGGGCTTGTCTTTACTTGTTTAAAGTAAGCAGAATAACTGGAAGTGACATCACTGAATATGTTTCAGCAGTGTTGTGTGTTATTAGGAAAGATGCTATAGGTCATGACCTCATCATTCTCATCCTGTGACGTCCACATGTGACTCACGGCTGTCTGTCTGTCTGTCTGTCATTCGGCTCAGATCCACCCTGATCCTCCTGAAAGAACATCATGCTCAGACCTTCATGTGTGTTATTTAATCATGTACCAACACTCACAACTTTTGCTTAAGTCTGAGAAAAATGGCTTTCGTTAGACATTTACATTTATGCATTTGGCAGACGCTTTCATCCAAAGTGACTTACATTGCATTATACATTTGTTTCTGGATATGTGCAATCCCTGGGATCGAACCCATGACCTTGGCGTTGCTAGCGCCATCATCTAACCACTGAGACACAGGAAAGCCTAGAAGTTGAGAAGAGATGTCAACAACGTTTCAAACTGAGCTCAGATTTGTCTCGTCTGCAAACAAAAGTCAATATTATTAAAGATCTCGATATGAAATCAAACATTTCTCATCACATTCATTTAAACCAATATTTGAATTTGTCCCTATTTTACCTGAACATGGGTTAAAACAACCTCATATAGTTTAGAGCATGTTGACTTTTTAATGTGTTTTAGAAGTAATGATGTGGATCCAGAGCATCAAAGCTTTGTGTTGCAAGAGACTGAAAGACTTCATCACATCCTCTGATGGAAATTCACTTCCAAAAGAAACTCATCCCTTAGCATCCCATTCTGAAATCCTCTGATCTGGTGTAAAACAGTGAGACGTCTTATCGTGGTTTTACACCAGCAGTTATTACTGTAGTGTGTGTTTTGTCGGGGCTCTTCATATAAAAGCGAGTGAGGAGGCAGATTTTACAGGAAGTGTTCAATGAAGAGGGATGTTAACACAGATACTGTCAAGTCACAATAAGTTTCACTCACAGACACTTTTCAGCATTCAGCATGTTGGCCAGCGGCATGCTGGGATTCCACTCCCCGCTGTGGCACGCATAAAAATCTACCTGAATGTGTGAGCGTGACCTCATATTTCAGTAATGCACACACACACACAGAGAGTCTTAAAGCTGAAGTGTGTTGTAATGTGTTCAGAACGCTGGGGTGTGGCTGAAGATTAGACAGTTAGGTGAAGGTTTTACATGGTCAGGGTCACAGTGTTGGTATTAATATGAGATATGAGTAAACTTCTTACAGTGTATGAACAATGTGTTTGAATGACAGACGTGACACATGTTATGTCAGCTTTACACAAACACAATGTGTAGAAATTCCTCCGTTCCGGTTAACAGACACTTACTGTGTGAATCTTCAACGTTTGTAAATCTGTATGTGAGTGTTTCTTCAGTGGAACACAACAGAAGATATTTTGAGAAATGTTCATACAATGGAAGTCAATGGAGTTTGATTATCAACATTCTTCAAAATATCTTCTGTCGTGTTCTGAAGAAGAAAGAAACAGATTTGACATGACACTAAATAAAAATATTTAATAACAAATCAAACACCTACATTTGACACATATTTAACAGACATTTCAGGAATATTCCCTGTAAAAACCAACAAAATTGTTTTGGCAATAATGCATCATAATAATAATGCACACACATTCTCTGCTCGACATGCAGTTATTTTTAATGATAACTATTTTAAGTAGGTTCTTTTGGGTTTTATCTTAGGTGTTTTTTGAATAGATCCTTGGTGTTTATTATGTTATAGACTTGTCATATATTTCTGTTTAGATTTTGAAATAAATAATCATAAAAAGAGTGAACATGCAGACCATTAAAAAATTCTTTACATTGTTTCTGATCACGTGACCAGAAGACATTCCCAAATATGGAGAGAGATCGCAGATTCACTTTATTTCTATTTCTAATGGCGCGTGTGCTTCTGGGAGGCGTGGCTCAGTCGCGCAGGTGTGTCAGGTGACCACGCCCACGTCGACGCAGGTGACCCGCCCAGGTGTGAAAGTCACCGCGCGCTTCTAGCGGGTCCAGATACACCTGCAACACTCCAGGAATCAGATTGCGATCGGACTGAACGGTAAAGACATTTCGCTTCATTTCCACACGTTTGTTTACGCGATAAAAACCTTGCGTTTGTGCGTGACGGAGCGCGAGAGAGTTTGTGTGTGAAGGTAACATATTTTTCAGTCTGATCGGTGAACAACTTTACGGGGTTTTATGTTTAGTAACATTATATTTCTTGTGAAACAGAACTGACAGGATTGTAAATCTTAAATCTGCTGAGAGTTCCAGCAATGTTTTTATCTCTATTTCACGACAGTTCCGTGTTTGTTGGACTTTTGTCTAATTTTGGATACATGTGTTAATCCATGTAAATACCACAGCAGTACGATAGTTTTGAAGACTGTCACGTGTTTGAATGTATAAATCTATCAAGATTGCAGTTACATGTGAAACCATCACATATATTGTTATAATTTTCCAGTATATGGAATTACAGTGGGATGACTGTACCATGATACACCACAGTACTAGTATTATTATTATTATTATTATTAACTAGTTCTTGGTGATTGTGTGTGTGTGTGTGTCAATGTTCGATCTGTTAAGAGTCTAAGCCATGTTATTCCAGAAGTCAAGGTCACATTGAGTCTGGTTTTATTGTGATCATTCAGATGAGGGTGGAATGTGACCCACCCAGCCGTCCGCCCATCAGGTGAAAGTTGTGATTGTTTTAGTGTTTATTCACAGGGACAGATTCTTTCTCTTTGACATGAGGGCGGTAAGTGAACCTGCAGAACTTGAAGAGGCTTTTTAAAGCTCCAGTATTGATGAGTTGGGTGTTCACAGTCCGCCCGGGACAATGAGAGAGAGTGAGAGAGAGAGAGAGAGAGAGAGAGCGAGAGGAGTGCCCCATTGTATCTGAATAATTAGAGAAAGAAAGAAAAATGTTAGTCAATATCTGCAAGGTGTGTTTATTTCCCTCGTGACTCAAGATTCTATGATATTCCTTTATGATCATTAATTGGTATTGAAAAGAGACATTTCTTTATTTTGAGGGCTATTGAAAGCTTTTACTTACAGAACCAGTTAAACGTTTGCACGCCCCAGATGAAGTTTATCTGTCTCGTGATGATCTGAAGGTGTCTGTCTGCTGTTGGTTTGGTTGGTAAACAGAATTTGTGCCCATGTATGTGATACAGATCATCACTGAGTCATTGTGAATATTTAGTTATGTAACAGGTTTCATGTCTGGGCTCTTTCTGTAACGTGTGCAAAATCACATTGAATCCAGAGGGTAGTGATGATCTTCTAGATCTACTGGATAGATCTGACACATTTGCCAGATCAGCTTGTGATTGGACGGTTTTGAGGAAATGATGTAAATGATGTATGACATTAGGAATGTTTTCTGTGTTTTTATTCGTTTGTCCTCGGGCAGACAAGCGCACAGGTATGCGTCCCACCCTCACGCACATTCAGTGACGTGCCAATCATTTTAATTATTGCGTCATCGTCCGTTCATTAATTACTTGATGTTGCCATGGCAAACAACAGTGAGTCATAATGATGCTTTGAAGACACTGATACAATGTAACATTGTACACAATCTGTTGCTGTCATCTGTCATTATAACGTTCAGCTTTTCAAACCCTAACCATCATTTATTACAAACATACACACAATCATTTGAACCTTTCAATTCCAGCAGAAATGAAATACTGTGCACAGGTGACATCTCAACATCTGTGTCTGAATGTTTGCCATTTCTTGAGCAGCCTGAGAACTTTCCTCTCAAGTATGTTCAGAATGAAGGTGGTTTTCATATGCAAACATACGCCCAGGATATACAGCTCAGCTCTGAATATCTCACCAGCTTGTCATTCTTGTGACTTTCATCGGAATGTCTTGAGTTTGTGTTGTGCCGGCGTGACACAGTCCTTCTGTCACCTGTTGATGCTTTATGTCACATGCTTTAAATACCCACAATCCAGTTATTAATGTCCTTTAGAGCAAATCGTTGCTCATTTCTACATGAGATTTGGAGATGTGATGCATATACAAAATGTACAGTGATAATACTTTCGGGTTAGTGGGATTTGAGTGAAAGTGATTTGGTATTTTTTGTAAGAATGAGAAAATGTTGAAGGATTGACAGATTTGTCCATCTAGTTATGAGATATGACACATGCTAAGAGATCAGCATGATCAGAAATAGGAAAAGCGATTTCAAGGTTTTTGGTGTGTTTAAGACATTTATGTGTGTATTGGTGACAGCGTGTTTATGGAGTGTTTGCTTACGCCTGTGGTTTCATGTGAACAGAAGGACGTCGTGTGCACCTGACGCACTTCGTGTGTTGAGATTCACCTGAGGGCACGCTCGGGTCTTTAGATGTCGAGTGAGGGTGGTGTCACCGCATCGTGTTGTTTTCTGCTTTAATTCCAGTTAAACACGCAGTAATAACTCCATTAGGATACAGTACGTCTCATTTTCAGACTCGCTGTACGTCTGTGTTTCCACACACTTCTCTTGTAAAACACAGAAGAGGTTTATTGTCGGTAATCAACGATGTGAACATGAATACACACAACGATATTTAACCCGTCCCACCCTGATATGGTTTTTTATTATTTTGTATTGCCTTTTATTTTCCTATTTTTTGGAGTGTTTTAATACATTTTCTATTGTGCTTTCGTCATTTTTTTTTTTAAATATTGCTATCTAGATTTTATTTAGTTATTTATTTCCATTTGATAAATGTAGTGCCTCAAACTTATTTCTGTTTATTGAACATGTCTGTTATTTAGTATAATAATAATAGTAATATTTAGGCCTACATTTTGATTTCAGGTAACAGAACTGTTTAATATTTTGAATCAACTTTACTAATAATTCATGTTTTTTCTGATATGTGATGTCACAGTGTTCTGTTATGACATCTCATCAGTTTAATGGATGGTTTATGCTGGTATGTGAATATTATGGTGCTGAAGAACAGGGCGTTGATCATCACCTCTGTACTGATGAATTCTGTCAGGATTCTCAGAAAGTTGCCTTCGGCTGTTTTGTGTGTAATAGTTTAAGAGCCACACCTGAAGGTGACATGAGCTCTCTGCGCTCACCGCGACTCAATAGTTCATGCAGAAGAATGTCCACTATGAGTTTATGTGTGTCACTCATCAGTCATTGTTGTCTTTCAGTTTTCATTACGGTCTGATTTGCATGTAAAGTCGGTCGTCTGGTGTTTTTCCGGCTCCCTGAAGAATCACGGCTCGTCTCTCGAACCCCAAACCTGGCAAGTGCCCAATATTTACTCGCCAATTGTTCGGTCTTGATTGGGCTTCTGTCTCCGGCGTAATGAAGCCGCACATCAGGGATTCATTGAGATGAAGTTTGTTAGTTTCACCGAGTAAACTTTCAGTCAGTAGATGTCTGCTGCTCTGAGATTCATTCTGTTCATTAACATCAACTGCGTTTTAAAATGTTTCGACAAAGTTTCTTTTGCTGATCACCAACATCCGGCTACAGATATATGTTCATTTCTGCAGATGTTACGGAAACACGCTTTGATATCAGATCGTGCATTCCTCACGCTAAAGATCTGTCTGCCGTCTAGACGTTTGTGTTTAGTAGTTAAGTGTGTCTTGTAAGTGTGCTTCTGTCTTGCTTGAATTAAGACCTTCAGTCAGCTGTAATAATCTATTGTTTCATTGTAGCCTGAAATATTCCTGCAAGAATTTGTCATGCAAGCTCTTAAATCTGAGTGTCAACAAGTCGTCCATCATGTCTTCAGTCCTGGATTTAGATGCTTTGCTTGTAAATAAAAGCATAAATCTGTTGTGCTGTCTGAACAAACACAGTTGTGTTAAATTGTCCTTTGACAAAAGTTGAACTGATGGGATGATGATATTACTATAATCTGTTTACAGATGATTTGATCAAACGCTGCTTGAATGTGAATGTGCAGCCGTGTAAACTTCTCTCTCATTATTGCTCTATTGTTCACGATGCTGGAATGGCCAGAGATGCACAACACACAACACAACACAACACAACACATGCTGGTTGTGAAGCTCTTGAGAATGTTGACAAAACACCTGAAGAAGATTTCATTTCCAGCTGTGCTGATATTGTCATTGTAACACCTGGATCTGTTTTACATCTCAGATCATTAAACACATCAATAGATCACAGACATCAGCAACTTTAAAAAAACAAAAACAAAATTAACTAACCATAGCTTTTGCCACGAATTAACCATACAGCAGTTTAACTATGGTATGTGTAGTAAACTGTGGTTGGTTATGCAAATGGTCCAATGCAACAAAAATCATGGTTTCACTTCAAAACCAGAGACAATTTTTGTAATATGAACTGTGGTTTAACTATTAGGACTGTTTTCTGGTTTTATTTGTTGTAAAAGTAAAGTCATTCACTATAGTCTCATCACAGTAACATGACTTTAACTGTATTAAACTATGATAATCAATCTACCAAAGACCACACTACACTTTTACTATAGTAAAACCATAAGTCAAGCTGATTGTTTTGATGGTAAGATATGTGTACACTGTAAAAAATAATTCGTTTTTACAGATTTTACACGTAAAAAACAAAAAGGAATTTTACTGTTTTGTTTTACAGATGTTTTTTTTAATTACTGAAAAAGACCACAGAAAAACATCTCATTTTACAGGGATTTACAGAATTGTTTTTACAGTGTAGGTGTGACGCTTTACATGATTTCTGACCACTCAACGTGGATAATTTATAGTCTTTAGTCAGAAAGATCACTCGTTGATCTGTATTTTCTAGTTTGACTGTCTGTCTGTAGAGTTTGATGTTATTGACAGATCTGCACTATAGGATATTGGATGTCATGATAAACAGCAGCGGTGTTCTTACTCAATCCTGTCTCTAAACATCAGTTTAACTTTCTCTCTCATGTTAAGGGTCCAGATGTTTTCTCCTTCAGTTAAGGAGGTCGTCGCATTTCAGATCTGCAGCGTCTGCCGTCTCCTAGCGACAGCGTTCAGGGCGTGTTTGGAATTCATCCAGTGGGAGTGACTTTTATATGGAATTCCAATGGAATGAGTTACGTTGTGATAGCAACAGGAATGTGTGCCATAGATGAGAGGAGGAGACGTTGGACATTGACCTGTAGAATATCACAGACGTATGATGGTGACGCTGGTCTGATATTACTGATATTACATGTGAAGTGTGTTTCAATCTAGTTAGCTGCTGACCTAAAGCCTAAAAAATATGCAACTCACTTACATAAACAATAAAATGCTGTGTAGACAGAAATATATGATGTATATAATGGAAAGATGAAGATGTAAATCATGACAGTCAACATGAAATCAAAATTATTTCATCATTTACTCCAAAACTGTATGAGTTTCTTTTCTTCTTCGGAACACAACAGAAGATATTTTAAAGAATGTTGATAATGAAACACTGAATTGACTTCCATTGAACACAAAACCACTGAGACATTTCTCAAAATATCTTCTGTCGTGTTCACTGAAGAAAGACTCGCATACAAACACACGAGAGAGAATAAATGATGACCGAATTTTGGTCTGAACTGTCTCTGATTTATAAGAATTGTTTGTGATGTTGACTTCAACACAAAGGTTTAGTTTTTGGTGTAAACTCACTTGTTGTTAGAAGGAAAGTGGTTTTGTTGTTTAGCCGGAAGGCAGATCAGCTCATGGAAACACTTCACCTCTGAAGGTCAAAGAAACTCCACTGAATGTGATCTTAAGGCCTGTAGACAAACATGATGAGATGACAATATTACAGGAGTTTGTGTGGGAATGACGGGTGATTGACAGGAGGGAAAGTTGTGTGTTTTTTTACCGTGAGCTCTTTAACATTTAAAACAACCCCACCCAAACTCCAACACACACACACACCTTTACCAGCAGTGTGTGTGTGCGCGCGCGCACAGCCACTGACTGTGTTAACAGCCCAACCCACACACACCCTGATCCCAGCATGCCTTTCACCTGTGTGCCACGGGGACGGGGAAACTTAGAACTTTGTACATAAGACCACATGCTTCACCACCTTAAATCTGATCGGTTTTAAATATATAACCTGTAGTGTATTTACATTGTAATGAAGTGAAGGGGTTGTCGTCATTTATATGGTCGTTTGTGTGTCTGTTGTTTATGAGAGAACCGATCTCTGCAGGAATGTGACCTTGATTCTGATTTCCGCCCGCTTGAAAGTCTGCCGACGTCTCTGGCAAAATTCTGCTTCTGTTGGGCAGCGCTGAAGTGTGTGTGTGTGTGTGTGTGTGTGTGATGATGGACGGGGGTCGAGAGAGAGAGAGAGAGAGAGAGAGAGAGAGAGAGAGAGAGAGAGTGATGGGGGGGTCACACACAGCAACAAACTCAAACACTGTTGTCAACAGAAAACAAAACAAGTTTGCAGACGTCTTCTGCTCTGTGTGTGTCTGTGTGTGTAAGTAACTCTGATATTTAGTGTTTATGTTCGATTTTGTCATTGTTTGAAATGTTTTTGTATGTGTGTGTGATGGGTTAAACAGGCAGAAACCGTATTTGTTCGTTTTAGTTTCCCAACATGCTTTGGGCTGTGAATGATGTCATGGATCTTAGGGATTTTAAAGCTTCTGGTGTAATGTGTCATGGTGGTGTTCTCATAGACTGACTGATGATGTCATGGGTGTCGGTCGTTTCCCACAGTGCACTGGGATTCATGACAGTGTGATGAATGCTGTGATGTGTATTGTGTACACTGGACTCTATTGTTAACAAACAACATGTGAAACCCTGTGTGTGTGTCGAGAGAGAGAGAGAGAGAGTGAGAGAGAGAGAGAGAGAGAGAGAGAGAGAGAGAGAGAGAGAGAGAGAGAGACATTAGGAACATGCTTCATTTCATCTTAACACTAATTTCATGTAGAGTTTTCTTAATCTGGTGTTTGATCAGACAGACAAAACATTTCATTATTGATGATTCATGCATTATATTATACATGTGTTTTGACTATGTGTAATCCCTGGGATCGAACCCATGACCTTGGCGTTGCTAGCGCCATCATCTAACCACTGAGACACAGGAAAGCTGTCTGTCTCTCTGACGTCTGTATTTCTGTCTCTCCGTCCGTCTGTATTTCTGTCTCTCCATCCGTCCATCTCTCCGTCCATCTGTATGTCCATCTGTCTGTCTGTTTCTCAGCGCCTGCAGACAGCAGCAGAAATGTTTTGGCTTGTTCATGTTCAGTCTGTGTTTGTTCCAGCATTTAATGATGAATCATGAATCATTGTTGGTGAGATGATGTGAATCATGGCGCTCGGGCCTCTCGTGTGCTCGTCTGCGTTTAGTTTGGCTTCAGTTTTCAGGCTCAAAATGAATAAAATCGATGCGTGCGTCCACTCCGATTGATGACCTCATGTGCCGGCGCTTTCTAAGATGTCACATGTCAGTGATTTCTGCCGTCTGGAATGATTGTGTCCGGTGATTGGACGGCTGTCTCTAGCACGTGTGTTGTGAGTCTCTCCATGTGCCTGAATGTGTAATGCGTACAGTATAAATGTGTGTCGTGTTGAAGCAGGTGAAACGTGTTGTGATTATTTGGAGAAGATCAGACAGATTGAAATGTCCTCCATCTCACCGTCCCATCTGGGACTGAAAATCTCCGGCTCCAACTCCATCTCAGTCCATTAGTCACATGATTTCTGTCCAATCTCAGAACACAAGAGTTTGTGCGTTGTGGTGTAGTTTCATTTTAAGTTCATGTAGATGTGAGATGTCCTGTATGTGCATCAGTATAAGGTTTATCAGAATAATGAATGGTTTTGTGTTTTTAACAGAAGCCCAGAGTAACATCTGTCTGAAAGACCAGAGAACAGAAAGAGAAACCATAAATCAACAGTGAGTACACAAACGCACACATTATGAAACGCTACACTACACACAGTGTTGTGTAATGTTTGTTCATGACTAATAAAGTTTTTAGGAGTTACAGTCGAGCCATGTGTTCACATGCACTTCTGCAGTCACACGTGTGCAGTTACATGCACCAGAAACAAGCATTCTATCATCATGTGTGTGTGTGTGTGTGTGTGTGTGTGTGTGTGTGTGTGTGTGTGTGGTGTGTGTGTGTGTGTGTGTGTGTGTGTGTGAGATCGCTGTGTAAACACACATTCTGTGTTTTATATTGTGGTGAGGGAGGGAATATCACGGATAACCAGCTCGACCTGCCCAACCAACATTATTTATCATCAGACACATCATCTGTCTGTCTGTCTGTCTGTCTGTCTGTCTGTCTGTCTGTGTTTGTTTGTGTAGAGTTTAATGTTTGGATGTTATAGTTTTCTTCATTGTATTCTTGTATAAATATGTTTGAACTTGGTGAATATGAACTTCATTTACATATTAACCCGGTTCTCTTTCTTCTGTTTATGACATTAGGTGTGTGTGTGTGCGCGTGTGTGTGCGTGTGTGTGTGTGTGCGTGCGTGTGTGTGTGTGTGTGTGTGTGTGTGCGCGTTAATCATTTTTCACTTCGTCAGGACTTTTTTTGGCTTCCATGAGGAAAACATCTTATAAATCAAAGTAAATGATGTTTAACTGAAAATGTAAAAATGCATGTGTGTGTGTGTTAGAGTGTGCGTGTGTGTTAGAGTGTGTGTGTGCGTGTGTGTTAGAGTGTGTGTGCGTGTGTGTTAGAGTGTGCATGTGAGTGTTAAAATGTGTGTGTGCGTGTGTGTGTTAGAGTGTGCGTGTGTGTGTGTGTGTGTGCGTGTGTGTGTGTGTGTTAGAGTGTGTGTGCGTGTGTGTGTGTGTGTGTGTGTTAGAGTGTGTGTGCGTGTGTGTGTGTGTTAGAGTGTGCGTGTGTGTTAGAGTGTGCGTGTGTGTTAGAGTGTGCGTGCGTGTGTGTGTGCGCGTTAATCATTTTTCACCTCGTCAGGACTTTTTTTGGCCTCCATGAGGAAAACATCTTATAAATCAAAGTAAATGATGTTTAACTGAAAATGTAAAAATGCAGAAAGGTGTGCGTGAGTGTGTGTGTGTGTGTTAGAGTGTGCGTGTGTGTTAGAGTGTGTGTGTGTGTGTGTGTGTTAGAGTGTGCGTGTGTGTTAGAGTGTGTGTGTGTGTGTGTGTTAGAGTGTGCGTGTGTGTTAGAGTGTGTGTGTGTGTGTGTGTGTGTTAGAGTGTGCGTGTGTGTGTTAGAGTGTGCGTGTGTGTTAGAGTGTGTGTGTGTGTGTGTGTGTGTTAGAGTGTGCGTGTGTGTTAGAGTGTGCGTGTGTGTTAGAGTGTGCGTGTGTGTTAGAGTGTGCATGTGTGCGTGCGTGTGTGTTAGAGTGTGCGTGTGTGCGTGCGTGTGTGTTAGAGTGTGCGTGTGTGTTAGAGTGTGTGTGTGTGTGTGTGTTAGAGTGTGTGCGTGTGTGTTAGAGTGTGTGTGTGTGTGTGTGTGTTAGAGTGTGCGTGTGTGTTAGAGTGTGTGTGCGTGTGTGTTAGAGTGTGCGTGCGTGTGTGTTAGAGTGTGCATGTGTGTGTTAGAGTGTGCATGTGTGTGTGTGTGTGTGTGTGTTAGTGTGTGCGTGCGTGTGTGTTAGAGTGTGTGTGTGTGTGTTAGAGTGTGTGCGTGTGTGTTAGAGTGTGTGTGTGTGTTAGAGTGTGCGTGTGTGTTAGAGTGTGTGTGCGTGTGTGTTAGAGTGTGCGTGCGTGTGTGTTAGAGTGTGCATGTGTGTGTTAGAGTGTGCATGTGTGTGTGTGTGTGTGTGTTAGTGTGTGCGTGCGTGTGTGTTAGAGTGTGTGTGTGTGTGTGTTAGAGTGTGTGCGCGTGTGTGTGTGTTAGAGTGTGTGTGTGTGTGTTAGAGTGTGTTAGAGTGTGTGTGTGCGTGTGTGTTAGAGTGTGTGCGTGTGTGTGTGTGTGTGCGTGTGTGTTAGAGTGTGTGCGTGTGTGTGTGTGTTAGAGTGTGTGCGTGTGTGTTAGAGTGTGTGCGTGTGTGTTAGAGTGTGTGCGTGTGTGTGCGTGTGTGTTAGAGTGTGTGTGTGTGTGCGTGTGTGTTAGAGTGTGTGCGTGTGTGTTAGAGTGTGTGTGTGTGTGTGTGTGTGTGTGTTAGAGTGTGTGCGTGTGTGTTAGAGTGTGCGTGCGTGTTAGAGTGTGCGTGTGTGTGTGTGTTAGAGTGTGTGCGTGCGTGTTAGAGAGTGCGTGTGTGTGTGTGTTAGAGTGTGTGCGTGTGTGTTAGAGTGTGCGTGTGTGTGTGTGTTAGAGTGTGTGCGTGCGTGTTAGAGAGTGTGTGTGTGTTAGAGTGTGCGTGTGTGTGCGCGCTGTGGTCCTCAAGTTCTAGCAGATCTTCATGTGTCGGGTGTGTCTTCCTTCCTCTTCCAGTAAATGTTCTGTTGTTTTAGAGCTTCTCGTCTGCCAGGTTTTTTCTCTTTTGTGATGACACCTCGGGTTTGTCGTTATTGTCCACAATCATTTGTTGCGTAACATCAGATTCAAAATGAACCCGTTCTATATGTCAGACCTGACTCAAGTTATTACTCGAACCTCTGTGTAATTCCTTCAACACGCGTGTAAAATAATGACTTATTGAAGTTGAATAATCCTGTAAGTGTTACATGTGTGTTTCACACACTTTAAACATCTCTGTGTTCTGAGGTTTAATCCCAAAACAATGATAAAGTTAATATTCGATCTTAAAAACAGACAGTAAAGTTGACTGACGTCTGTTTGTTTCTGCATCTGGAAAGAAGCGATGGGCTCATCTCACCTCATAAATTAACATGGATGTGATTGGAAAGAACCCATCGGCTCACACCTGCTTCACTCTCGTCTCATTATCGGCTCTCATCTGTCGCTCAAAGAGAGAGAGAGAAAACTTTTATAGAAGAATTCAACTGAGCAATGGCCTAGCAGTCACCCAGAACCCCCTAACATCACTCACATCTCATACAAATAATGAACTGTTATAGATCTCCTACAAAAAAACAAAATGGAGGAATTTTGATCAATTCTTTTCGAAGTACCTCTCAGTTTACTATTTTCTAAGGTTTCTGTATGAGGACGAACCCCTTGTGTCGTATTTTCCGGACGTTTTCTTTTCACCTGACGGGGAGCATCGGCTCATCCTTCTCCTGACACTCATATGATTCATTACATTCAGTCAGATTATCACCGAGATTGAGCTGGAATGATCTGATGTCGGATTACAGATTATTCATGACAGATCTCATTTACAAATACAGTGTTAATAAACAAACACACACTGTTTTATGAATGTTTCATCTAACACGTGTTTGTTGCGTTTTTTTGTGTGTATTGTATTTGTTTTAAATGTATTTCCACATGGGAAATACTGTAGTATGCATAAGTGTTAAAATCCTCGAGGTTATGTTTTTGAACATTACTACAGTTTATCAGTTCACTGTAGTTAATATTACAGAATACAGTGTAGTATAATATACTACAGTATACCACAATTCACTACTGTTTACTATAGTAAATATATACAGACACACACACAAAGACTGTCTAATATACAGATATAATCACTGTTTACATTCATCTTCCAGTGTTTATGTGTGCAGACACAGCGCCCTCTAGTTTATCAATCGTATTTATTTATCACCACAGATGTAATGTGTAGCATTCATTTGTCATTGTAAATAATGTCACAGGCCTCATTTGTATTATTCTAAAATGTCTTTATGTGCCTGTGTTTTAGGGCTGTTAAAGAGCGGGTGTGAGGTGCAGCGGTGCATTGTGGGTAAAATCTCTCTCTGGTGGAAAGAGTTTCGCTTGTTAAGAGACACGGACAGGAACGAAACAAACTCTTGACGGACGGACAAACGGGATGCCAGGAATGACCGAGCAGAAAAACAGCATGGTAATGACAAGACAATATTCATATTTACCTTATACTTATCCAAACCACTCATGGGTTTACTATCATTACCTGGTACAGTGACCCCAGAGAGTCAACAAAGTACATGAATAATGTCATGTGTCTCATTTCTACTCATCATATGTTGTATGTATGTAAATATCTGATTTAACTGAGAAATAACAGTGTTCATTTATATTCAACATAGAAGTGTTTCAACTTCTGTTTTCACTGTAAAATAAGACACAGAGAATGAAATATTGAGGAGCGACTGATCATCATTCTCTTCACATTACTTGAAAAGAACTCTCTGATAAACACACAGTCAGGTGTGTGTGTGTGTGTGTGTGTGTGTGTGTGTGTTTTGATATGTATTTCTTTAAAGTGGTCCAGATGTTGGTGATGTTATAGAGAAATCTGCTGCTTATGGAACATCTGTGCGCTCACCTGGCAGTCTTGTGACTCTTTTCTCTCTTCTGTCAGATCTGCTTCTTTCTGCTGTTGTTTTTCATGTTGATGAACATGATCAGTGTGTTTCTGAATAATGCTGACAGTGGATCTGACATCACTGTGCACTTATACCAGCACTTATATTTTACTCTGTTTTACTATGTTTTACTGTGCACGTGTCATGACTTTCCAACATCCACAATTAGGTTAAATTTTAAAACAAATTGTGTTCATACATTATAACACTTTTATATTGTGATTTCACTGATGCACATGTACATACACAACACACAAAAATACAAAGATACACATTTACACACACACACACACACACACACACACACACACACACACACACACACAGGATTGCAGTAAACTGGGTCAGGGCACATCCTGAATTCACCACCATATGTTACTCTGAAGCCCTGGAGACACACACACACACACATGTTGGTTTTACTTGTCTACTTATCTCCATAGGCGTAATGATTTTTATACCGTACAAACTGTATATGCTATTACCTACCCCTAAACCTAAAGATCATAGAAAACATTTTGCATTTTTAGATTTTCAAAAATGATCTTTATGTACAATTTATAAGCTTTTGTGCCCGTGGGGAACTCAATTTTGGTCCACACACACACACACACACACACACACACACACACACACACACACATGGGATGATGGAACCAGAGGCATGCCGAACGGATATTACCTCTCCAGCGTCTGGTGCGGGTCTGATCCGCTCTCACGCCCTGTGTCCTGACCTCATTTGCATACAAATCCCAGCCCCCAAATATCATTGTCAGGGTGTGACCTGTGATGTTGCGATGTCGAAGGAAACCTTTAGGGATTTTCAGGAGTTTATTTCGGTTGCATCTTCATAACGTTAATCGTGTCTGTCACATTCATCAGAAGCAGCCTGTCACGGGTTTATATGATGTACTTTATTTCAATTTACTGCTCTGAGACACAGACGCAGCGACGGTCTCACGGGACGCTCGGCAGAATGAAATCGTATTTGATGGAAATTAATCGCGTTAAATTCTAGATTAAGTGATTATCCCTTTAGAAAGCTGAAACGCTGTAAGTGACCCGAGGAGCCGCCCACCCTGTTACCCAGAGATCTGTGCAGCGTCCCATGAGAGGAGGGCCTGGATTAAACCTTAAACCCCCAGCGGACCCTCATTAACATAATTACACTTTATTATTCTGAAATATTTCAGGATTGTGTGTTTACAGAGAGCCAGCTGTCAGGGATTGTGAGTATCTGAGCTTATATCACGTCAATATGTCACAGTCTCTCATGATGGCTGATCTCTCAGGAACATGTCATAATACAATTGTGTTTGTTCACATTAACTCTGACTTTCCACACACACACTGAAGATCATTATTGTATGTATACACGTGTGTTTACCTCATATTGTTAGGGAGTGAGTTTGTCAAAGATTGACAGCACTGGCGTGACGGTAGTTGATAGCGACAGCCAATGACATCTTGTCGTGTCCTTGACCGAGATGATGCTAATGTCATGTGATGAATGATGTTTAAACACAGAGATCTTCATCTTAATGTCTGTGTGTTTGCACTAAAACTAGAATTAGTTTGCCTTGAAAAAATGTGGCATACCCAGGAAGCCGTGAAGTTATTATGGGACCATCTCTAAAAAGAATTCACTTGTTATCTATGATCTCATGTGTGATGTATGTGGCGAATGAATCGGATGGATTTGTTGTGTTTGTTCACAGCAGTGCTGATGTGTTCTGTTCTGTTGTAATGTGTCCATCAGACGGGTGTTGCTTCAGAAATCAAAGGATTGCTCAAGTTTATTTCTCAACATCAGTCGAGCTAACGGTCATGAGTGTGTCTGACGTGTGATTTAAACAGAGTGATGTGTTTCTAGGGAACAGACAACAAACATACAGCACGTATATCAGAACGCGCTTTGAACGGACACATCACCACGGGCACGAGAATGAGCGTCGCCACGGAGAAATGGACGACCGATAAGAAGGCGGCACAGTCTACGGGATCCAATCTGGCGCAATCAGGAAGCGTAAAAAACCTCATTTTCAAGTTCTCCGGTTCCAGTGGAGACGGGCTGAGCATGCCCAGTGGGTCAGGGGTCAAAGGTCAAGAGCAGAAGGAGGCCACGAGGAGTGTTGAGATCAAACCGAGCCGTGAAAGTGAAGAACACAAGAGAAACCAGAACGGAGAAGAATCAGGGTCCAGAATGCAAGATTTCTCCAAAACAGCAGAGCAGAACCTTCACAACACGGAGAACCACACAGAGGACAAATCCAAACACACCGAAGATGAGACGATCTCTCAGGACAGATCCCAGCACTCCACGGACATACCAGTTGTGGTGGTTTCTGGTCCGGTAAGTCCACATTGGTTCTGGACTAGACCGACCATCATCACAAAGCGTGTTGCTTTACTGCGAATGTCTTCGTCAGCTGCACGTCTGCCATGTGATGCATGACACGTCAAGAGCCGCATGCATGAAGTTCAGCCAATGACACTCGTGTGATTTCCAGCACGCTTGATCAATCACCTTCAGTACTAACACTCGCTCAATCCTCCTGATGTTTGACTGCAAAACCAGAGTGTTTTGTCCATGCATGAGCGCTCTTGATTTGTTTTTAAATGTGTGTGTGTGTGTGTGTGTGTTGTCTGAAATTTTCGTTAACTACAGGACTTCTTTCAGTGTTTGATTTGTGACGCTGGTGTTCATTTCTTATATTGCATCCTTAAACACAAGCACTTCTCGCTTCTTACTCAGCATTCTAACTACAACGGTGATAAGAGGTCAGAAGACGAGCCAGCCACACCAAAAATCCGCCCGAACCCAAAGTATGAGCTGTATCTCGGGTCCAATGGTACCAGCGCTGCCAATGGTTTAGTGGGAGGTGAGGGCGCTCCGGCTAACAGCGGTGCCAACAGTAACCTGTTGAGAATGAATCCCATGATCCGCGGCTCCATGGACTCGCTGTCGTCACGAGACTGGGACAGTATGTCAGACAGAGTGAGTGATTCTCTCTTACTGGATGTGTTACAGAAGATTCATGACTCAAAGGTGAAGCCAGTCACTTCTGTGTCAGAATTGCCAAGCTACATTACATTACCTTTCACTCAAGATCTTTAAATGTTTTTTAATTTATTTTAATAATCTTTCAGATGTAGACTGAATTATCACTTTCTTTTCTTCTTTCAGACGGGAGGATTTGAAAGCCCACCCCGAGTATTTAACAGTCCATATGCAACACTGTCACTGGACTACAATCCTCCGAACAGAATGTCTGACTTTAGGGTAACTTTCTTTTCAATCATCTTCTGTGTGTACTGTGTGTGTCAGCAGATGTGTGTAAAGCTGCAGGTTGTGAAGGAAAGTGTCTCCCCCTAGTGGACTGCAGTATATTAACATGTTATGTTAGGCATTTTCAACTCCGCAAAACCCCTTTAAAATGATAAAAATGTATAAACTAACATCAGATGTTTTTTGTTATTAGCAATAGTTTCACAGTTCTGAGTCCGTTCTAAATGTTTCTGGCTGTATAGCACACACAGGATGTGATGTCACCTGCCATCTCAGAGGTGACCGTGTTTAGAAGCGTAAGTCCGATTCAGAGTCCCATAATGCCCCATCGCTCACGCATTTCTAACTACGAGAGTCTGAGCCGCAGGCGAGATGTTCAGGTGGGTTTGATGCTCGTGAGTTTTGTCAGCTCGCACACGACTCGTTTTTAATGTCACGTGTCCTGTCCTGCAGGCTCCTCCGGGTCAGCTCATCCCTCGAAACAATCAGCCGAACAAGCGTGATTTCATCCAGGAGCTCACCAGACAGCTGGAGGACTGTCAGAGGGTCAGTATGACATCCGTCACATGTTGAAATGTTGTGGCTGCGTGTTTCATGCTTTAACACGTCTTTAACGTGTGTGAACAGAGAAACCAGTTTCTGGAAGCGGAGAGCATCGAGATGGAGAAAGAGAGGAATCAGATCCGCTTTGAGATGAGAGGACTGCTGGTGAACAACGAAGATCTTCTGCGTACAAACACACAGATGCAGGGCGAGATGAACCGCATGAGAGAGAGAATCGTGGAGCTGGAGAGCAACAATAATGTCATGATCGAGCGTTTTAAACAGATGGAGGTGAGACACGAACACACACACTCCATCAACTGAGATCCACATCAACCCATCATCAATACTAACACAAACCTGTGTGTGTGTGTGTGTGTGTGTGTGTGTGTGTGTATAGAATGAGCTGAAGGAGGCGCGTGAGGTGATGGTGGAGGCCAACACTCAGGAATATGCCTTCAACTTCCTCCAACAATCTCTCAAGAATAAGATTGAAGACACAGAGGTGAGTGAGTGAGAGAGAGTCTGTATGATTTTGTGTGTGTGTGTGTGTGTGTGTGTGTGTGTGTTGTTTTTCTGATGTTTGTGTGTGTGTGTGTGTGATACAGGATGCTCTGAAGAAACAAGCGGACCATTCTCAGCTTCTGTCAGAGAAACTCTGGTTGGCTGAACGCAATCAGGAGGAACTTGAACTGGAGAAAGAAAGCAAATCCAAGAAAGTTTTAGAGCTAAACACCAGTGTGTCCACGCTGGAAACTGAGGTACACACTCACACACGCGCACTTACACACAAAAAGAGTCACACACTAATGTTGTGTTGTGTGTCAGCTGGCAGACGCTCTTCAGGATAGTAATCAGGCCCGGACAGAACTGAGTCTGCAGCAGAAACTGCGAGCGGATGCGCAGCTGAGAGTGGAGGAGCTGGAGGAGAGCATGCTGGAGAAAGATCAAGAACTCCTGCGTCTCACTCAGATCGTCAGCAGACTGCAGGGAGAGGTCAGCAACAACACTACACAACGTCTACACAACACATTTCTGTACACTTTTAGCAGCGAAACAAGTCATTCAACTGTAGGGCTAAACAAGAAAGGTTTGTGCGTGCAGGTGACGTATAAGTTGAGCGATAAGGAGCAGACGCTGGAGGAGGAAATTCAGCTGCGTGAGCGTGCGCAGCTGCAGTGCAAACAGGCCGAGAGAACCGTGGATGATCTGCGCATGGAGCTGCAGACGCTGACACAGTCCAGAGATGAACTCTCCAAACAACTCAAACTAGCACAGGTACACACACACACACACATATATATATATATCATAGACTGTATGCTGTGTGTAAATGTGTGTATTCTGACTGACCTGTGTGTGTTATCAGGAGAATATCATTGATCTGGAGAGTGATCTAGAAGAGCTGAAGGAGAACGAGCAGAGATCAGTGTCCAAACACAAGAGAGCTCTGGATCAGGTCAATAAACATCACAACAACTCAAACACATCCATATGACATCGACACATGTGATCTAAAAGCAGGCGTGTTTGTTTCAGAGCGAACAACTGCAGATGAAACTCATTCAGGAGAAAGATACAAGCGAGCAGCTGGAGTGTGAGAAGGTTATCCTGGAGAGACAGGTGCGCGTCTGCTTGTTTGCGCGTGTGTGCAAGCGTCTTCGTGTGTGTGCGTCTGCATGTGTGTTTGTGTCTGGCTGTCTGCGCATGTGTGTGTGTGCATGCGCCTGCGTGTGTGTTTGTGTCTGCGCGTGTGTGCATGCTTGTGCGCGTGCGTCTGCATGTGTGTTTGTGTCTGGCTGTCTGCGCATGTGTGTGTGTGTGAGTGTGTGCATGCGCCTGCGTGTGTGCGCCTGCATGTGTGTGCATACTTGTGCGCGTGTGCGCAAGCGTCTTTGTGTGTGCGCGCCTGCATGTGTGTTTGTGTCTGGCTGTCTGCGCATGTGTGTGCATGCGCCTGCGTGTGTGCGTCTGCATGTGTGTTTGTGTCTGGCTGTCTGTGCGTGTGTGTGCTTGCATGCGCTTGCGTGTGTGTTTGTGTCTGCGCGTGTGTGCATGCTTGTGCGCGCGTGCGCAAGTGTCTTCGTGTGTGTGCATCTGCATGTGTGTTTGTGTCTGCGCGTGTGCATGCTTGTGCGCGCGTGCGCAAGTGTCTTCGTGTGTGCGTCTGCATGTGTGTTTGTGTCTGCGCGTGTGTGCGTCTGCATGTGTGTTTGTGTCTGGCTGTCTGTCTGGGCGTGTGTGCGTCTGCATGTGTGTTTGTGTCTGCGCGTGTGTGCATGCTTGTGCGCGCGTCTGCATGTGTGTTTGTGTCTGGGTGTCTGCGCGTGTGTGTGTGTTTGTGTCTGCGCGTGTGTGTGTTTGTGTCTGCGCGTGTGCATGCTTGTGCGCGCGAGCGCAAGCGTCTTCGTGTGTGTGCGTCTGCATGTGTGTTTGTGTCTGAGTGTGTCTGTGTTGTGTGTATTGGCGTTCAGGAGAGTTTGTGATGTTGTTGTGTTGTTGTTTTAGTTGCGTGATCTGCGCATGCAGATGGAGGAGATTCAGAATAACAGAGTTGAGGTGGATTCAGTCACTCGAGCTGAGAGTAAAGCTAAAGAACTGGAGAACATTCTCCGGACAGAAGAGAGGTGACACACACACACACACACACAATCACACACACCTGTTGTGTTATTGTGAAGGTTTATCTCACCAGTGTTGTTTTTTCTCAGGAGTAAAATGCTTTTGACAAACAGCATAGGTAAACTGGAGAGAAAGATTCAAGAGCTGACGGAGCAGATGGAGGAAGAACACAAGATCTCCACAGAGCAGAAAGAGCTGGTATGACACAGACACCAGAGGGCGTCACACTCGTACAAAACCACCTGCACCACATCTCATCTGCTGCTTTACACATCACTGTTTGTGTGTGTGTGTGTGTGTGTGTGTGTGTGTGTGTGTGTAGATGACACAGCGCATCCGTTCACTGAAGAGACAGCTGAATGAGGCGGAGGAAGAGACGAGTCGCCGCGAGAGTCAATACAGACACACACAGAGAGAACTGAGTGAAGAGAGAGAGACCAACAGCAGACTACAGAGACAACTACTGGACCAACACCTGCAGACCAAGTGAGTGACACACACACACACACACACACACACACACACACAGCAGATGAGTTGAGATGTTAACGTGATGTTTTGTGTTTTTCTCACAGGAGGAACGAGTCGAGACAAACTCTAGAAAAGCTGAAACTTCTGGATCTGAGTATAGATGAGGAGGACGAGCAGAAGGAATCAGAACTCACAGATAAACAGATTACACAGGTGTGACCCGCAACACCCAACAAAACATGATGGACCCAAAACACACACACACACACACACACACACACACACAGACACACAGACAGATGAAAGGACCAAACGTCAACATCAGTGTCTGCTGCTGCTCTCACATCACATAAAGCTTCAACACAAACTATCAAAGACTACTTCAGTCCAGACCGCATCTAAAACCAGATCATGAAATCAGATGAACTGAGGTCATGGATAAGAATACAAATACAAATGTTGTCATTTCTGTAATATAGCTGATGGAAAGAAAGTCTCTTTACAGGTGAAGGGCCGTACTGCCGAACACCTTCTTCAAATCTTATAATATTACTACAGTAACACTTCATACAAACATTCATGAACGACATCAGATCACAAACATGAATACATGCTGGACGGTTCATGTTAATAAACACAATGTTATTGTAAAGTGATTTCTTTGGTTTACAGTATGGAAGCTACAGTATATATTTGAAAAGTTCAATGGTTATTGTTATTCTTTAACAAACTTTTATTCTGTTTTATATCTGTTATATTATTATTCATGCACACCATTGACTCTCATGTTTACATCCACATTATTTACACAAAATCATTTTCATCAGTATTTCTTTTGTTGTTTCCAGTATCAAGTATAGTTTCTCACCCATTTTTAAGCATAGGTCAAACATTTTAGATTTTTAAAGAATAAGATTTGTGCTTAAAACATTTATTACATTTACAACCTTAAGAGACAGGTAGTCTCTTACAAGTCTTAATATATGATTTCATAGTAGTTTAAGTCATTTTGTTTCTCTTTTTAATAGTCCAGATTTTTATAAAATATTTTAATGTAAAAACAACAGAAAAACTATTTGAAGGAAATGATTTTGTGCTGTAGCTTTAAACTGCTATTGTCAATGAAATATAATTTTTCAGTCATTTATTTGATGTATTTTGGGATCTTGAGATGCATCTGAGCATTGAACTGACTCTCTAGTTTTTCATTAATATAAACGTATTGTTTTAATGTCTTTTTGCATGAATTCAGAGATGATATGACATTGGGAGTTGGCAATATTCATGTGGTAATGGTGACCTACCGTAGTAAAACGTGTTATTCACCTACAGGTATAGTGTTCCCTACTGAGGGTTCTCTAGTGTACAGAAGTGCACCTACAAAAACATTTTGTCCTCTAGAAATGTGTTTTGTCTGCGCTTTAAAGTTCAGTATGGAACTACAATAAAAAGTGCCAAATGATTTTCTGCTTTTTTTCAACATTTTTAGTTGGTAAAAGAATTACTGTAGCATACAACTAGTGTTAAGTTTACTACGCTTATATGTGACCCTGGATATTTTGTACATTTTCTACCGTAAATATATCAAAACTTTATTTTTGTGAGTAATATGCTATGCTAAGGACTTCATCTGGACAACTTTAAAGGCCATTTTCTCAATATTTAGATTTTTTTGCACCCTCAGATTCTTGGTTTAAATAGTTGTATCTCAACCAAATATTGTCCCAACAAACCATACATCAACAGAAAACTTATTTATTCAGTTTTTAGATGATCTGAATTTCAAAACATTGACCCATAAGACTGGTTTTGTGATCCAAGGTTACATATATTAGTGACTACACTTTAATGTATTCTGTCTTGGTTTTTATTGGATAGGACCATTGAGAGAATGACATTTTCTAAAAGCAAATAATGATTAAAGAAATGTTTCGATCGTGTTATACAGTCCGTGATAGCAGCTCAATATCTGCTGAAATATTCACAGGATGAAATATCAAGAATTAAAACTCGGCAGCATTTCTTTTCTTAATTTATTCTTTAGTAACACAGTACACGCATACAGTAACGCAAAAGAAACATTCAGAAAGAACCGAGTGCTTTAAACTTACATTTCTTTGTGTTATTTTGCCAAACGTATCTCATAATGCAGTAAAACAGACAGACAGGTTCAGGACACCTGCTTTAGTGTCATTGGTCAGTAGATTTGCACAGGCACGAGGAACTTCTGATCCTTCAGACGCTGGAAACGTGACAACAAAACTAACTTCATGTCATAAAAGCATTCCAGTAAAACACACACACACACACACACAGCTTGTGTTAAAGGCCGAGCACGAGATCTCTAGAAACACTAATGCAGATGTGAACATGTGATCATCACATCACAGCTGTCATATGGCACAACATCTCTCGGATTTGGCACTTTAGGACAAAAATCAAATGGCATTAAGATGAATAAACGGCCTGTTTTCATGAGATTCAACCAAAGAAGAGAAGATTGTCATTTTCATAAAGCGATTCGATCCCATTTGCCCTAAAACGTTTGTTCATTTGACACGGTTGCTTGATGTACAGAGAACCCTTCATAAGTCTACTACAGTACAAATGAACACTTTTGCTTTCATTGTTTTGCACTGTTCAAATTTATTTACTTTTCTCTGAACATAAAATAACAGGACGAGCAACAGATTCAAGTCAAGTTTCTCCGTACAGGAACAAGCTCCGTGCAAAACGTCAACTCTAGAAATCTAAAATATCTATCTAACATGAAATGTCACGTGGGTGCAGGTTTGATCTGATCTGTGTGTGTAAACTCGACGTTGACCGCATGCACTACACGCTCATTGTAACACACAAGCAATCGCAGGCGAAACACAAGGGTTTGTGTTGTGTTGTGTAGACATGCACAGATCACCAGAGCTGAAGTCTGGCAGGCAGTGTTAGAGAGTTTGGCACACAAACAGCTGGAGCTTCATGGAGAACGCATCTGATTCTAGACCTAAACACGTTCATTTTAGTACGAGCGGAGAAAACACAACATTAATGTGTGAGCAGCAATATTAAATCAACAGAACGTTCGTCTTAGTTCATCAGATGAAGGTGTGAAACTCAAGCACACAAGCACATGACGTCCTCGAGCTACACGAGCTGAATGAAAGTCAGGGTTCATCACATGAACGCAGGAACGGCCGGTCGGCACGCACACAACGCTTCTGGACTAAGATCTAAATATGAAAACATGTTTACAAACGTTTTGAAGAGATTGATAAAGATGCTTTAGTAAGAGAGACCTGTTAAGATCTCGGACAGGAAATGAAAACGTCCACACTAATACAGTTGAGTTGAGTTGAGCACCAGCGCCGGCAGTGTGACATCACCCGGTCGGTCGGGCGGGCGGGCGAGCGGTCCAGCTCCAGCGGAGGGAGATAAAGGGCACGTCCCGCTTCTTTAACATGCACATTTCTTCTCATTGGCCGGCGCAGCGTCCAGTTTGCTGGTGCCGTCTGTGTTGTGTGCGTCTGCCGTGGGTTTATCTACACACTGCTCCATTCTCTTCATCACCAGATCCAACAGCGTCACCACGGCTTTATCCACCTCAGAACCTGTGGCTGCGCTCGTCTCAAAATACTGAATACTGACAGAAACCACAAACACATTCATATACATACATTATATATATATATATATATATAGTGTCTGTGGCAAATATCTCCAATACAGTTTATAATCAACTTTGAAGCGTCAGTCATTCTGCACTGCAAACAATGAATTACTTTATAATTATATCAAATAATAAAACATCGATGATTAGGAGATCATACAAAAACAATGAAACTAATAAAACATTAAATATAAAAATGTAAAAACTAATATGAAAAATGACTTAAAGCAATAACGTGAAATACGTTTAAGTTGAGGAAGTCAAATTATTAACTGGATATAATTAATTAGGCAATGTTACAAAAATAACAAAACCACAAAACAAAATTGATAAATAATAAACTAAAATGGCCATAAAAACTACAAATATAAAACAAAACCGCATTTCAAAGTGTGAATTTAAACAAACTGGTTTGAGATGAACCTCAGATTGTTATGATTAAGAAATGGTTCATCCCGTCGATCACATGACCTGCGTAGTGTGACATCACTTCCTCAGGAAACACATGGATGAAGAGTTTACAGGTATGTCCTCTCAGTATATTTGTTTAAAAGCCAGTCGGATCAAACACAAATACAGATATTTCAGTTTGTGAAAATGTGTTTTTGAAGCCGTGTGATCCGATAACAGACATGAACCGATCAAACACTGATGAGATAAATCTGTTCTTAAATGAGCGACGGCACTGTTGTTTCTCTAAACACTAAATCACACATGTGCTCCAAGAACGTGATGATGATGATGATGTCAGTGGTGCTCAGTGATTGGCTGTTCAGGGTGGTTGTCATGGTTGCTATTTGCTGGTTGTTTAGGTCAGGTGGTATTTTTGAGTTCAGGAATGGCTGGTTTAGGTGATGTTCTGTGGGATGTATAGATGTGTTTTATTTGACAGTGTGTGTGTGTGTGTGTGTGTGTGTGTGTGTGTGCGTGCGCGCGCGCGTGTGTGACTCACCCGTATTTATCAGCAAGTTCTTTTGCTTGTTTCTCTTGCACTTCTCTCTGATCGGCCAGATCCGCTTTATTACCAACAAGAACAATGTCTGGATTCTCACAATATGCGTTGGCCTGCAGCTGACCTACACACGCACACACACACACACACGCACACACACGCGCACACACACACACACACGGATCAGTCCATCGATCTGAGATTGTCCGTGATGAATAGTGTGTCTGCGGTCACTCACTCATCCAGTTTCTGACGTTGAGGAAACTCTGTTGACTGGTCAGATCAAACATGAGGAGGAAACCCATGGCATCTCTGAAGAACGCTGTGGTTAAACTCCTGAACCTGTCAGAAACACAACATCAAATATTGCATCCTTCTGAATTCACATCAGATTAATAAAACATTATTCCCAGTCTTGTACTTTATCAGAGTACTTTTGATTTTAATAAAGTGTAATATCAAACATGCTATCATCTATGTACTTTTTTACTTTGACTCAAGTAAAAGTGAAAATGAGAACTTCTACTTTAACTGGAGAAATGATTTCTGTCTGTTTCTATCTGTACTTCGTCCATCCCTCATTACTTCTGCTCTGTGTTCTTCATGATCACTGCCAGCAGGTGGCGCTAATGAGCCGCTCTGAATCTCATGATGATGATGAGTGTGTAGTGTGTAGTGTGTAGTGTAGTGTACCTCTCCTGTCCTGCTGTGTCCCAAAGCTGCAGGTGAACTTTAAACGTCTTCCCTGTTGTTCCATTGGAGTTGTTTGTGGTGTAAACCTGCAGAAACAGAAGAAAACAGCGTTCATGTGAAATTCTGAATGTAATAACTCCCTCTGGCTCTGGAATGATTTATTTGCGGAGGATGATGTCACTAAGTGTTGTACAGTGACATCATTATTCATGCAAGATGGGAGTTTTTTGTGTATATCACAGTTTTTTTATCTGTGAGATGATAAAAATTGAAGAAATTGTACATTTCATGTTTGTAATGTAGCTGAACATATGGAGGCTGTTCTCCTCTGATGATGATGTGGGCAGTTTTACTGTCTCGGATTATTGTGTGTGTGTGTGTGTGTGTGTGTGTGTGTGTGTGTGTGTGCTGAACCCTGATGATTCACACTGTGTGTGTGTGTGTGTGTGTGTGTGTGTGTGTGTGTGTGTGTGTGTGTGTTTGAGACGCTGAGAGAAGTTCAGGCTGCGTCTCATTATCGATCTTCTAGATCAGCACAGGCTAGTGAAGTGGGTGGAAACACACACACACACACACACACACACACACACACACACAAGCATCAGGTGTGTACTGACCACTCTCTTTTCTCTGAAGTCGATGCCGACAGTGGTGATGAATTTGGGGTTGAATTTGTTGTCGGTGTAGCGGTAGAGGAAGGTGGTTTTTCCCACTCCAGAGTCTCCCAGCGCCAGGAGTTTAATCAGATAATCATAATCTCCATCAGTCATAGTGCTGCTGGAGCTAAACCTACAACACACAACACATCACCACAATTATCAACACATTTCACAGACAAAAACAGCAAACATTCTGAAGACATTTAACAATTACAAAGACCGTTCATAGAAAACAACATGATTTCAGTCACATGATGATAAACAGGATTATTGTAGTAAACTGTTAAAACAAGTCATTCGGAAATAATTGATAACACATCACCACTGTAACACACGCACATTTACACATTAACATTCTGTTTAATATACAATGATATGAATATATATATATATATAATATTAGATGTCAAGGAGAGGGCCATGAAAAACACACTTTTACAAGTTGACTGTGTTTGAGAAGTGAAGAATATGAGCAGTGTAATAGATGAAGAGACCTCAGGGGCTGTTTCTTCAGCTCATATCATGTCATTCTTAGAAAAGTGTGATCCACAGTAAACACATAACAGCCTCCGTGTGTGTGTGTGTGTGTGTGTGTGTGTGCGCGTGCGTGCGTGTGCGTACGTGTGTGTGTGTGTGTGCATGAGGGATTTCTCACATACAGTAAAGATCATCATCATCTTTTTCCATTGATGTATAAACAGTGTAAATCTCATCAGCAGCAGCAGCGCTCTCATTGGATTAGATGTGTCACTTCTAACAAATCTGTCTGATATGATATAATATTAGGTTTCTTTCACTTATGTAAAGCACATTTATAAAACAAAATATAAATATTATAATTCCTTAAATTGTTTTAATGTTTAATATTTAGCAGATTTTGTGAGGAGTATGAAGTAAATAATTGTTGGAATTGACTAGTTTTGAATGAAACTGTATAGTTTCAGGCATATATTATTGATGTTATATCAGACACACTATATCTGCATCTGTAGAGATCTGTGATCCGTCTGTTAAAACAGGAAGTTAAGACTGAAGAATTGATTGAATTAACATCAGAGCATCTTTGAGTCTTTGTCGTGTGTAATTGTTTTAGCATCTTAATGAAATAACTCTGACTGAATGAACACAATGACATCTGTTCACTGAACTGTGCTCACGTTTAACTTTAGGCACATTAAACACTGAACACTCAATACTAGGACTGCAAGATATATCAAAATGATCGAAATATTGTACATCTTAATGGTCATTGCTTCAAAAAGTGATGTATGATTAGAGT
>JAOTQM010000709.1:42500-72500 GCA_026939265.1 Oreonectes daqikongensis
AAAGAGACGGGTAATATTTCTAAAATGTAAAAAATGCATGAGGATCCATTTTGGGAAACAGCAGTTGGTCATGTTGAAGAGAAGATGATCAGTTTTTATGTGCAATACAGCAAAAAATAACAATGATGTCATTGAGACCTTGAAATATGGGAAGAAATGTTTAAAATCTCAAGAAATGGGAACGGATCTTTTGAGAACATAATGACAAATTAATTCTAAGTGATATTTAAAATTAGATTTATAATTGATAGTTCGTGTGCATCATTATTAATATTGTTTACAGTCAGTATTCTGAATACAGAGCTATTATAGGAAACTAAAACTATTGAAACATTTCTGTGAAATAAAATCAATTGAAATATGCCTAAATAATATACAAAAAAAAAAGTTAGCTTAGCAATAAACTGAAATGTGATTAAATAAATAAAATAAAAAATAAAAAACATGAAAACCAAAATGAACAAGCAAGCAGATTCAAAATAAGAATAAAACTAATTTTCAAAGCGTTCATACACATGTTAATGACATCATGTGATATTAGTTAAAATCTCAAAAACAATAAAAAAAATATAATAACTCATTATTAGAATAATAAACAGCCTAGCAAGCTTTCAAAATATTTTAGAAATGGGTTAGTCAATACTGGAAGGGTAAACAGGTTCACTTCAGAGTACATGTGTCTCTTTAAAATAAGATGAATTTGACTGATGATATATTTAATTTTAATCACACTGCAGATATCTGTGATCACTGAATTCTTCTGGTCATGATAACGTGTCTGATATAGTGAGCGCTCTATACTTCAGTGTTGTGTTGATATGGTTCTGCTCAGTCTCACACACACACACACACACACACACACACACACACACACACACACACACACACACACACACACACACACACACACACACACACACACACACACACACACACACACTCTTCATCATGAATACTGTGTTTTTACTCAGTAGACAAAGACTCGTGAAAGTCCTTGAATGGTCAAATCATTGATTGTGAGACGCTTCCCCCGTCTGAATACCATCCCACTATCCCATTATGCTAAACACACTAACATCACCACCATCACTATGGCAACACACATCCAGCAATACAGACATCTATACATTCAGTGTGTCTGCCAGCGGAGAAACACACACACACACACACACACACACGTTTGTTCTGTTTCTGCATTTAAACACTATCACGTGTTATAAGTCATTTACTCGTGTAATATACAGTCTGTATGAATAATAATCAAACATCAAAACTGTCAATAAGATAATAAACATCAGTCCAGCACTGAAGGTTCGGTCCTGTGAGCCCCTGCTGGTCAACCCTGTATCTACATCATCATTCTCCATTAATTATCTATTAAGTTTTATTAATTTGTTCTAGTGTAACAACATAAACATTGCAGATCTTCTATTATACAGAATTACTGAAGATGTTTTCAATAATTGTTTATTTTAGAAGCGACTGGTGAGGGGTCCAGATGTGCAGGTCATCACAGAAACCAGCATCACCATCTTACTATAAACCTCATCTTCTGTGAAGTGTGCACTTCGGTGTGTGCTAGAAGTATGCAAACTGTGATGTGTTGAGTAGAAATGTGAATCTGAGCTGCTCCCACACACACACACACACACACACACACGAGAGATGAGGAGCAGATCCATTAGAGACCGCCGCTCCTCCTTCACAAGCTCTCTGCCATTTTTAACGTCTTCAGCCGCATTAATTATTTACGCCGGCCAATTAGCCCTACACGTCTACACCCCCTTAAGACCAACAAATCCCACGGGTGGCATCTCAAACCCTGATGCCACAATAAACACACAGCTTCCCCGTGACAAACGCACCAATGATTTCAAATGGTTCCGCAAACATGCGCCGACTTTAATAAGAGAAGCGATGAACGTGACCGGTCACATCATGAATTATTAAGTAGAATCTTGTGTCTGAGGTCCTCCGAGTGCTGTTTATGAGCGTCTGGATGTGACACATATCCTCCGGTATTACAGTCGCTGTAGTGGATCTATTAGTGTGTTCGGCTTCTCGCCAGCATCCGAAAGCAATTACAACAAATACTTAAAGCCAATTACAGCTTTATCTGACCATTCACTGTCAACCTGTGAGTGATGTCACAGTCTCGCTTTGACAAAAAGTCTTCATGAAATGTCTGTAACATATTTTGCTTAAAAACACTTAATGGCTGTATAAACAACCCTCTTTTTGCCTTGTCAAAAACAGCTAAGCTCGCAACAACCCGTTTTGGTGTATGTCTCTTTAAATGATAATGAGCTGTTGCTCTGACTCCACCCCTCAGCATCGTGGGTGTAGATTAAGGGGCGGTACTATTATAAAAAGAGCAGATTTTACATCACAAAGGGAGCGAAATCGAAACGGCTCGATTTCTCACATGCTTGCAGGGAAAGGCTCACAAACTAACTTACTGAGATTTTAAACCAAATTTTAGGAATGTTAAAAAAACATTTTACAATTATTTAAAGCAAAAAAACAAAACAAAAAACAAACAAAAGATTTTTGTTGTGATGATTTAATGCTAGCTAAACATCTCGTAATATCAAAAAGTGTCTAATTTTCCTTCTCTATTAATCCTCTGTGTCGCCCGTGTTTATGGTGAGGGGTTATGAATAAAGATAACTGTGGGTATTAGAGATGTTGGGGGTTCCTGGCGTGCAGGTAATACGCCCTGCGGGGCGTTCGAGCATGCGGCGTGCAGCACAGCGCCTCCTCTGAGCGCTCTTCTTCAGCAGCTGGTGAGCCCTGTGACCTCTGACCCCTGCGGTGGAGCACAGCAGCCCAACTGAGATAATTACCCAGCGAGTTAAGACACACCGAGATGTACCGCTGTCTTGTGATATATCTATATTTCTTCAACTCTTTTTGTAAACGCAAACAAAAGTTGTGTGAACATCAATGCAATAACTTTTCTAAGTGGACGGGCGTCAGGTCATGTGATGATGATGTCATTCGTATAGGCAGAGTCTGATCCATGTTATGTATGTTTCTGTGTATTATAACTTGGTTTATGTTATCGTGACAGGTGATGAAAAATTTATTTTAAGTCCCATTTTAACACGTATGATGTTTAGGGTTAGACTTTTGAAATTGTGAATTGTGTGTCTTATAATTTATTCCAAAGAATGATAATGCTATTAAATCAATTTGAATATAATAATAATAACCAAGGAAGTCTAACCAAATAATTTAATGCATCATTCATTCAATGCATTCTTCAACAATACGTAGGAATGTTTTTAATTATTGACTCATTCGTGTGAGAAAGGGCAGGCGAGCGTCAGGATTTACTGCGATGAAAAGTACCATGTGTTTTTGTTTATGACACCTCTCCTCTGACAGATGATTCATATTCAACTGTGGCTGAATTATATCATAACACACACAAATAAAACACATGTGATCAGCTGCCTAAACAGTGTTAAAAACATGATAAATGCTGAGTGATGAATAAACACAACTTCACTGAACATTTATTAAAAACCTTCTGAAGGTTAAACCAGCCTCATGCACTTTAAAGTTTTAAAGAGAGAAAATTCTGTCATCATTTCTTCTCTCTCGTGTGTTTGTCTTTCTTCAGTGGAACACAACAGAAGACATTTTGAGAAATGTGGTTTCGTGTTCATCATACAATGGAAGTCAATGGAGTTCAGTGTTTGATTGTCAACATTCTTCAAAATATCTTCTCTTGTGTTCTGAAGAAACTCATACAGGTTTGGAGTAAATGATAAGAATTCTCATTTTTGAGTGAACTCACTGGCAGTTCAACCAATAGTACAAGTTAAACCATCTAGAAGACATTAACAACCACATAACAACACCATCCAGAACACTTTCTCTTCTTATAGTGATGAGGTTTAACCATGTAACTTGAACTTTTATCTTTAGAAGATGTAAAAATCAAGTTCTTTAATGGTGATATATAAAGATGTTAAGTCTGATGTAAACTCAAGAGTGACGAGCACATGCAGTGGCTTTTATCATGTCATCAATAACCCAGGGTTAGTATGAAGCCCGAGGGCTACAGAGAGCGAGATGTGTTTTATAGAGGCTCTTTTGTACAGCGCTCTGTTTTACAGCTCTGAAGATCGATACGTGTTTGACACTCGTGCCGTGTGTATTATATACCCTTTAGAAGATCAATAAATACAGTGCAAAACGCTCAATAAGAGGTCTGTTAGTCATACACCAGCACCAACCCCTCCAGTACATCACACACGCAAAACTGCTCCAGAAAAATGCTGTTTGTCTGCAGCCTAAAACAATACTCCGGTATCTTTAAAGGAAAGCAATACTGCTGTGTGAGTAAACTTCAGTATTTGTGTTACAGACAGGAAGTACCTCAGATCATGTGACCTGCTGAGGACAGATGTGATGTCATATTATTAAGATTATCACTGAATCAATGCTCATTAAACATCCCATTGATCTGAGACCCGTTCACAATAACTATAAGGACAACTATAGTGTCCATATGTCTAAACTCACGTGCTGCTCTTTCACATGTTAAATGTGTGAGTCCCTTAAATCTGAAAGGATTTTGATTGGCTGATCATAGTTTTCATCAACAGCCATCATCTGTTTCATCAACAGAAAGAAAACACCATGAAAGTGATCAAGACAATATCATTCCTCTGTATTATTATTGTTGTGTTGTGAATTTTGCGCTTCCTAAAATTTTAAAAACTGCTATCTTTACTTTTAAAGCACCTTTACACTGTATAACACAGACTTGGGTGGTCTTTTTGACTACAAACCTAGCAACTCCCTAGCAACCACCAGAACAATACTAAATGCTTAGAACACAGTAAAATACACTTAAAGTGATAGTTAAGCCAAAAATCATTTATTCACCCTCAGATTATTCCAAACCTGTTTACATTTCTTTGTTTGGAAGAACACAAAGGAAGATATTTGGAAGAATGTCTGTAACCAAACAGATCTTACGCCCAATTTACTGCCATAGTAGGGAAAATAAATACTATGAGAGTCAATGGGGGATGAGATCTCTATGGTTACTCACATTCTTCCAAATATCTTCATTTGCGTTGAACGGAACAAAAAAATGCATACAGGTTTGGAATAATCTGACGTTGGGTAAATGATGACAGAATTGTCATTTTTGGCTTAACTATCCCTTGAAGACACTTTAGCAACCGCATAGCAACACCCTAACAACAGCACCCATTTTCTTTAGAAATCAAGTTTAATCTATCTGACATATAGTGATTATATTATACATACTGAGATGGTATGTTTAACCATAACCCTGTTTTTAAAGGGTAAAATGGTGGAGCACATCCCAAAAATCATGGTATCATAGTGAACAACCCAAAACTGGAAATACATGAATGCATGTAAATAAACACTGGTAGTAGCACATGCATACTGTAGATTTATATAAACATCCATCACAAAAGTACTGTATGGTACTACACGGTAAGATAGTATACTGGATGTGCATGTACAGTACAATACCATAGTATTTCTATACAGGACTAGAATACCATTGAAACATAATAACAAATCCAAACAGTCCTGATGGTACCAGAGTGCATTAAGAGTTTTGTAGAACATTCAGAATCATACACACATCAGTCAGGTGTGTGTTGTCGTGTATGTTCGTGTGTTATTGTTGTCATGTGTGAAGTTGAGAACACCGCAGAGTCTGGAGTCTGATATATGACTCAGGCTTCCGCCACACACACAGCCACACAGATACACACAAATACACACAAATACATACACACTCACGACACCGAACTCGCCGATCCATACAAGCATGACGTTTCGCAGAGTTTCCGGTGCTGTTTGACTCACATGTCACTGACTGATGCTGCAGGTGTCAATCACAGGTGTGGACTCTTCATCATCATCATCATCATCATCATCATCATCATCCTCATCCTCATCAAACCCGCAGCCGCTTCTAATCGCGCGTCATTCGACAAGAAACATCGATGCATTACCTCCTCGAGTCAGATCTGTGTGCACGAGTCTCCTGCGCGCTCTCGAGTGATGCTCTGGCTGCAGAAGTGTTTGCAACCCGGCGGCGGCGCGCGCTGATCAGGGTCCTAGCGCCAGATATCGCGGCGCGTCAACAGGTTGCGGCACATATCTTCACTGGCCCTGCGTCCTAAATCACTTAATTTCTTAATTAAAAAACGTGAAAAATAAATGCCACTTGTTTAACAGAACCTCAGTAAATGATTTCCGTGGCTGTTGTTGGTCAACATGAGTATTCATACACTCACTCATACAACATAGGCTACTATATAAAACGTACCGTTTCAACGGTCAAGAACAAGGTACTTCATTAAGTCACAGACATGGCTGCTAGAAATGTAGAAAGAATATTGTTTTTGTTGGTCAAACTATAACATGCATAAATAAAACCTGAAATATTGTTAGTTATTTCATGGTGTGTAAAGAGAGAGAGTCACAATTCAAAAAACAGCTGAAGACCCACCTCTTCCATGAGCACTTAACTGTCTCATAATATATATATAAAAAAAAGAAATTCTACCTCTATTTTTCCTTTCCTAATGTTCTCTATATACTTACTTATACTATCTTGACGTTGTATTTGAAACTTTGTATTACTAGCACTTCTCGTGAATATTGCTTACTTGGACGAATCGGTTGCTGTTTTCCTCAATTGTAAGTCGCTTTGGATAAAATGAATAAATGTAAATGTAATGTAGAGTCCAGGGTGAGACGATATTATTGTTTGTCTTGTTATACACAAATAAATTATGTGAATGATGTTATTGATTCGTCAGATATTATATGAGGTGTCTAATTTTGGTCGGTTTGCTTTCGCGCCAGTGACGTTGGGTGTAGGGGCGGGGTTAGGGGCGGGCTTTCAGTATTGCTTAATCGTACGTTTTTGTACGACTCACATTTATTTAGCCACCTCGTAAAATACTTACGACGACTTCCAGTGTAATATACGTAATAACAGTGACTATAATGACTTACATTTAATCAGTATCTCGTTTGATCTAAATGAGGTCGTGTGTCACCTTTAATTTCAGCTCTTTAGTGTGAGAATGAACTCTTTGTGTTGATGTAATTTACAAATCTAGTTTGACAGCCGTGCTGACCCACATCCCTCTGTCCAACATTACATAACTGCTTGATTTTCACGGTTACTTCACAAAGGTGTGCAGCTCCCCCTCTATCAGATTATACAATGATAAAGACAAACTAATATGGTTCTTGGTATGGATTTAGACTCAAAGGCCTGTAAGGGTTTCTGACTTATTTCAAATGAATTTCAACATCGCAGTCAGCACATTCACTTCAATACATTCATCCTTTGTAAGGTTTGCCCTTGTGATTCAGAATTGGTGACTCATTCTTTATTCGAGCAAATTAAAAAGAACTCTTGCATGAGGTCAAAAGCAGACACCCGTTCTGGAACCCGTGCCACCTGTTGTCATGGATACACCAGATTCCTGTGTGAACACTGTGACAAGTTCACTGTGAAGACTAAATGTTTTAATATGTCTAAAAATACTTGTTAATGGATATTCTGGATGTACACAACCGTGATCACACTGAAATGTGTTCACATCCCATCAGTAACGCAGTCTCCATGGTAACCTGTCATATGGTGACGCGAGAGATTTTAATTGTTTATCAAATGCCAATTAAACGGTAAAGAAAGTGATTCAAACGTTGAGCTCGCTTTGATGTCTATTCTTTAATGTTTGGTTTGGTTTAACAGATGTAACCGATGAAATTTGACAATGTATCCAAACATACAAACATTTTTCTTTTTCAGTATTTAAGTATGAATGCCTAGAAAATGCCCTAATGAAAAGATTGCTTCTCAATAACCAATGCATGTTAATCTACGTTCCATACATACACACACATATATAGCCTAATATGTGAATACATGCAGTTCTTCCTTCATCTATATTAATAACTTTATTCACTCACTTTATTAATAATTTGTTTAATTATCACTCAATCTAAGTCACTTACTTTATTTTAATGATCGTTTAGTTTAATTCTTAAGATTTAGACTTCAGTGAAACCAGAATGAGCGCACAGCCCTCTGATGGTGTGTGTGGAAAGCGCACCTGATCACGTGACTGTAACAGGACATCACGTGACTGTAGCAGTCACATGACGGGCAGAAGACGCTGCAGACAGGAAAAAACATCAAAAACATTTATATTCATCAGGTAATTCGAATAATAACTTCATTTATACATGTATTACTTTACAACGACATCTGCAGTCAAAGCGTTTTTATTTACATATATTTGCATGACAGTTGCTGAAGTGTTTCTACAGATTAACAGCTCGTCCGGTGCTCGATCGGATTTTTTGTTTCTGTGAGTGAAAATATTGCCTAATACGTTTTTAAAACTGTTATTTTTGCGGGTTGTGTTTAGTTATTTACTATTTTAATATAATATACGAATAAGAACTGCAAGTACTGTAGGTGAAACTGTATGCATAATAAGATATGTGACATGTTCTGTATGTGTGTGATATGTAAGTGACATGTATTTTGTGTGTTTGTTTGTGTGCAGATGTGATCATGTCGTCAGCAGTGGAGAGAACAGATGATCTGGTGAGAGAGTATCTGATGTATCGAGGCTTCACCAACACACTGAAACATCTCGACTCAGAAATCAAAGGCGATAAGGAGAAGGGCTTTCGGGTATGTGTATATATTATTCTTATATATATATCTGTGGTTCATCTACATTCACATTTGTTAAATTTCATTTCAGTGGCACTGTGACGCATGACGTGGTAAATGTGTTTGCTTCGTGTTTCATTTCAGGTTGATAAAATAATCGATCAGCTCCAGCATTTCATTCAGAACTTTGATCTGGTGGGTTTAAGGGATTACTGGAGTTATTTAGATCGCAGACTTTTCTCCAGACTCGAAGATGTTTACAGACCCACAGTGAGCAAACTCAGGACCAGTTTGTACCGCTTCTACATCATTCACACTGTTCAGGTATCAGTACCAGTTCAAAATATTATTGCATTATTTACATGATACGTTATTTAAAAGTAACCACACTGCAGTCTGGGAGTGACATCACAGGGTGTTGTTCTTATATATGGTCAGTGCCGGATGGACGTCACATGTCTTGTTTTTTCTCCTCAGTCAAAGACCCCGGAGAAGACGCAGGAGTTTTTCCAGAAACAGGCTCTGGAGCTGCAGGGTCAGACCGAGTGGCGCGATTGGTTCGTGCTGCCGTTCATCTCCGCCCCCGAGCAGAACCCCACCTTCTCTCCGTACTTCTCTCGACAATGGGCCGACACCTTCCTGGTGTCTCTGCACAACTTCCTGAGCGTTCTGTTTCAGTGCATGCATATCCAAACACAGCTCGATCGGATAGATCATTACCTCAAAATCAGGGAAATCTATCATGTTTTCCGAGAACTAATAGCGATCATGAATGCGGCGGTTATCACAGAATAAACCTGTATCATGCTGAAGAGGTTTATTTTGTGATAATGTCTGTACTTTATGTTTCTTTTAATGAAGAAATGTTGAATATGACAGTGGTGTTATCGAGTTCTTTAACAGATGCTCACCTCAGCCTGTTCTGTTGAGTTTTGATGCTGAAGTTCAGAGAATCACATGCGTTCAGGAGGAGAACGAACAGCTCCGTCAGATGGTGAGACACTGAAAGATCTCAGTGAAACCTATTGATCATCTCTGTATGTTGTTGTCTGATAGCTTTGCTTGTCCTCCAGTTGTTTGCCCTGCAGGGAGAATCACGAGTGAAGAAAGACGTGGAGATGATGGTCCATCACAAACTGCCCCCTTACGTTCAGCACATGGACCGACTCGGCGATACTGAGCTGTGAGGAGACTTTAGGACTGGAATGATCCATTTTTAAACACTTTGTGTGTTTACTGTATATATATAAACGTGTGCTATTATTAACTTATGATGATGCTACTGACAGAATTTTACTAGCGAATAAAACAAAAGTTGAAATGTGAATTGCTGACAATAGTCTTGATTTCATGTGTTGGTGTCTGTGATCTTTTGTTCATCACTGCAGTCATCTCACGATCAATATGTTTGATTTGAGAAGAACCTAAATTGTAAAAAACGTTTATTTGAAGTGTCTGTGATATCCACCTGTCATTTATCAGCTCCACACAAGATCTCTTTGTCTGAAGTAAAACCTTTATTTACTGAAGAATAAAAGTGATCAGCAGTGGAAGTGAGTGGGATGATAAGGAAGTGTGTGTGTGTGTGTGTGTGTGTTTCTATCGTTTCATCTGTTTTCTCACAGAGATCTCGTGTCCAGTCAGCGTAATGTCAACATGACCACGCCGTCAAGAAACTTCTTCTCCACCTTCCTCCCTCAGGCCAGACGGGCACCTGGTAAAACGTCCCCGGCGCCGCAGTCGTCCCCCACGCAGGCGTCTCTGGGCAGGAAGGACCCCGGCGCTCAGGTGTGTTACCATGGAAACGAGAGGATGAAAATGAATGAGAGCTGCTTTAATGTCTCATCTCAGTTTTTCATTTGAGAGCTTTTCTGTTTTTCATTTTTCAGTCTGTGAAAGTTAAAGATCCTCCTGCTGCTAAAGACTCGAAGACGGTCACTGTTTCCACAGAGTCGGCCACAGGTCACACCAGACAGAGACGACATCAGGACCATGAGAAAGAACGAAAAGAGCTCTTCTCCAAACTCCTAACACAGGTCTCTCTCTCTCTCTCTCTCTCTCTCTCTCTCTCTCTCTCTCTCTCTCTCTCTCTCTCTCTCTCTCTCTCTCTCTCTCTCTCTCTCTCTCTCTCTCTCTCTCTCTCTCTCTCTCTCTCTCTCTCTCTCTCTCTCTCTCTCTCTCTCTCTCTCTCTCTCTCTTCATTCTCTGACTTGTTGTCGTCGTCTCTACAGAGTTCAGATAAGAAAGCTGATGGTTCTGATCCGGACGCTCAGACTGAAGCTCTTACTGATCAGACAGACTCCACCAATCCGATGCGAGTATGTGATGTGGGCGGAGCAGGGGTGGAGCAACCCTTTATTAAACTGAGTCAGGAAGAGTATGGAGAACATCACTCATCCATAATGCACTGCAGGTGACGCTTTACATCCCAACACATCTGTCATATCTGTTCATGAGCGTTCTCATTCTAACACGTGTGTGTGTGTGTGTGTGTGTGTGTGTGTGTGTGTGTGTTCAGGGTGGACTGCTCGGGCAGACGTGTGGCCAGTTTGGATGTAGACGGTGTGGTGAAGGTTTGGGCTTTCAATCCCATCATGCAAACCAAAGCCACCATCATGTCTAAATCTCCACTGCTGTCTCTGGAGTGGGCTGCTAAACCGGACAGACTGGTGACTCATCTTCATCATCTTCATCATCTGTGGTCCTTTATCTGCGCACACACGTTATTTCATTGGTTTACGTCAAAATTTTACTCCTACAGCTGTTGTTAGGCAGCGGCGTCGGCACGGTGAGACTTTATGACACGGATGCGAAGAAGAGCTTGTACGAGATGTCGGTGGACGACGCCCACCCGCGGTTAGTCCTCTGAGATTACCCATAAAGCACCAGAGTTCTCATCAAGACAGTCATGTGACTGAAACCCTATCCCATAATGCATTTCCATTGATTTCCTGTGTGACAAATGCAGTATGCTGTACTCTAGACCTCATGCGCGTGTGTGTGTGTGTTCAGGATCCTGTCATTGGCCTGTAGTCCCAGCGGAACGTCATTCGTGTGTTCTGCGGCCGCTCCGTCTCATCCCACCGCCGTGACTGAGAGTGACACACGAGGCTCCGCCTCCGTTTCAGGACAACTGCTGCTGTGGGACACGAAGACGGTCAAACAGCAGGTAACACCACAAACACATTCATTCATGTCCAGATTACATGTGATCCGTTACTATAGCAACACTCCATCCATATGAAGGTTAGGAAGATTTCACCTAAATGTCTTGAAAGATGTGCGTCACAGTATGTTGTGTCATGAACGTCGTCTTCTGTGTTGTTTGTGCATCAGCTTCAGTTTGCGTTGGACCCGGGTCCTGTCGCCATCAACTGCACTGCCTTCAATCACAATGGAAACCTCCTGGTTACCGGAGCGGCCGACGGGATGATCCGACTCTTCGGTAAGTAAGCCGACGGTCGCAGTCTTGACGTCTGTCCGCTGCAGGTCTTCATGTTTTCCTGCGTCTGTGTTCAGACATGCAGCGTTACGAGAGCGCGCTGAGCTGGAACGCACACGACGGAGAAGTTTACAGCGTCGAGTTCAGTTCTGATGAAAACACCGTCTTCAGCATCGGAGAGGATGGAAAGGTCTCGTTCTTCGTTCATTCTCAGTCTCTCGCATTTAGTGTCTGTATTGTCATTTGTCAAATGACACGGACCAATCAGAAGCAACAGAGAGCAGGAAAAGCATTTGATTGATTCTGATTGGTCCTCTGTTTTCTCCTTCACTGGAATAAAATCTTTGTTGTAGTAAAAGGTTTTTATTCTTTATTTTATGTCATTCTCAGAGATCATGTTGTGTTTTTTTTGGCAGTTTGTTCAGTGGAACATTCACCGCTGTGGAGTGAAACAGTCGGAGTATTCGCTATCCCAGGATGCAGTGGGGCCGTTCGTGCTGTCGGGTTACAGCGGATATAAACAGGTTCAGGTTCCACGCGGGCGACTCTTCGCTTTTGATTCTGAAGGACATCATGTTCTCACCTGCTCGAGTACTGGAGGAATTATCTACCGGGTAAACACACACACACACACACACACACACACACACACACGCACACACACACACACACGCACACACACACACAGACAGACACACACACACACAGACGCGCACATACACACACACACACACACACACACAGACAGACAGACAGACACACACACACACACACAGACGTGCACACACACACACACACACACATACACACACACACAGACACACACACACACACAGACGTGCACACACACACACACACATACACACACAGACACACACACACATTTTCCAAACCCATCACACCTGTGATTCAATGATGACGGCTCCTCTCACATGAGGATAAATAAATATTATTACTTTCCTTCATTAATGTCATGTGTTGCTGTGTGTTGTGTTCAGCTGAATAAAGCAGATGTTGGTCTGGAAAGCGTTTTGTCTCTCGGGGGTCATAAAGCTCCGGTGGTGACGGTGGATTGGTGCACGGCGATGGACTGCGGCACGTGTCTCACCGCGTCGATGGACGGCAAGATCAAACTCAACACGCTGCTGGCTCAGAAGCCCTGATCTCAGAACAGATGATGTGACTCGCTGTGAAAGTATAATCCAGCCAATCGGCACACAGCACACAGTCAGGTGACCAGTAGATTCAGAGAATGAACATTCAGGAGAGAATGTGATGTCATTTTAAAAACGATCTCGACTTCTGATCAATTGAATATTGACAAAGTGATCATGTTTATTGATGGAGAAATGTTACATGCGAAAGAACAAACAGCTGCATTCACACAGTCATGTTTTCAATCAGGTCAGTTAAAAAATGCTTTATTAGGATTTCTATTCCACTTCATTCGTTTATTTCTGTACTAAAATATTCTACTCGTGGAATATGAAACTGTTAAATGCAATTTAAACAAGTATTAAAATGATGTTTATCCAAAGTTTGAATCTCTATATTTTATATGAACTCTGCGGTTTTTTAATCAGATTCTGCCTAAAACAGTTTTAAGCTCAGTGATAGTTTAATAAACTCAGTCATACTTTAAGCTTTAAGTTTAGAGATGGTAAGCTGGTTTCTTTGAAGATCACAGGTTGTAATCACACATCATGGAGAGCCCATCCACCTTCGTCTCAATCCCACAGATTCCTTTTCCTTTACACTTCTTGCTCCAGTCGCCCCAGTGCGTTCCTGAGCCCTCCAGCACCTGATCGGTTCCACTGCAGGTAAAACTGTGGAGATTGGGTTTAGTCCTGCTTTTTAGGTACGGCTAAATCTTTATAAATACCCCTAAGGTCCATGGACGCCTGAGTGAGATTATAATACAATCTAACCTTCATACTATTTACATGTGCAGTTTTACGTCCTGTTAGCATCTCATGCAGTGATGCTTGTAATGGAATATTGTCAAATCTTGTTCTGCTAGTTATCCCAGATTAAGATACATATATTATCACTTGATGTTATGTCATCCCAGCCCCCTTGAGACTGTTCAACTCTCAGCTGAAATTATTTTATGACATCATTTGGGATCTTTTATTGCTGTATATTCATTTAAATGTCAAATGCCTGAATACTGCATGATCAAGCGTGTGAATGCAGTGAATGTGTCAAGAATCTGAATGGGTTTGGCAGTAATGCATTCAGACGCTTGCCAACACTAAAGCACTTTTTGAACAAAAGTCTTGTTGTTTTAAGTCTGAGCTCTTTTACCACACAGAGTCAGACTGAATTGTGGCGTAGCATTCGGACGAATCCCATTAAGCCCCGTAGCATCACCAGTTAGAGAATCCCCATCCACTGATGTTGATCCACATAATACATCATCACACATCATCCTCCACAATCTGATTCAATTTACAAACTTTTGTCTGGATTTAGACTATATGTACTTAAGGAAATCTTTAAGATTGAGATGTTATTTAGTAGTTCAAATCAAGTCTCATTCTGCCTTACATCTAGTTTCTATGACATGAGGGAGACCAAACACACGGGACACACCATTCTCACATCCGACCAGCACCACTTCATGTTTATCATGAGGGCTATTCTAAAACGCTTAACATCAGGTCACCTGTTCATATCATGAGTCACTTTTAAGAAGGTTATTAAGAATCAGTATATGCACCTGTATGCTGAAGATATTAGAAATAGTTACAAAAGACAAATGATGTACAAACTGAGGTTAAGATCTTTATAACACATGTGAGACTTGATATTTATACTTTGCTTTAATTGACACTGTTATGTAAAGATCAAAGATTTCCAATTTGATATTTTTGACCTTTATTCTATTAAATGAGCTCAGACAATAATGTTCCTCATTAAGATTCATTTGATGCATCACAATGCATTTTTATTACCTTTGTTTTACATGATTATTTAATCAATTATCACAAACTATGCATTATTTGAAAGCTATTTGACAACTTGTTTTTGCAATCAATAAAATGCTCAAAAATAGGGAAGCTTATATAAGAGGTTAAGATCTTTATAACACATGTAAGATACTTTGCTTTAATTTACACTTTTCAATCCACATTTACTACAGAATCAGAGAAATACATTTTAAATGAAATGAAATTTGGGTAATTCTAAATGAACTACTGTCATGTGCTATTATCAATTCTGATATTAAACGTGTCCTTGTCTATTTAATATATTATTGAGAAAATCATGATTGATGATAAGAAATTCATCCATCCTAAAATCATGATCTGAAGATGGTTTTCTCTGCTGGTTTCTTGTGAATACATTGACAAAAAAATGAAGTTTGTGGTCTAATCGCAGCAGTACAGTCGAACATCATTGAGGGCCGTGTCGTCTCCGACCCCCTGCGGCTCCTCCACCATCGTCTCAATCCCACAGATTCCTTTTCCCTCGCACGAGTCGCTCCAGTCGCCCCAGACGCCCCACGACATCCCAGAACCCTGCAGCAGTTCTGCGTTCCCACTGCAGTTAAACCTGCGCAGTATGTAAAGTGTCAAACTATTTAACAGGTTAAAGTAAACGCAACAAGTCAACATCATGCTTTTATACAGTCAAAACATTCAGCAAATGTACTTAAACGCTTCTGTCGGTATAGGTCTAATTTAATTTAGTGTACTGTATTTCTGTACATAAAAATAGACTGAAAGCATGTTTAGTTTAAATTTCATCTCACCTGATGTTGTTTGCTGCGGTGTCGTCCCAGCCCCCTTGATAGGGTTCAACCCTCAGCTGAAAAGACGTCAAAAATCCCCGCGAGCACCATTTAATATCCGTCCATTTACCCCAGCTGAGGACACACACCACAAACAACCGTCATGACATCATTCACTATATCTGTCCTGAAACAATCTTTCTGTTCTTTACCTCCCAGAGTCAGACTGAACCGAGGCGTAGTCTTCATACGGGCCCGATGAACCCTTGGAAGGGTGGATACAGTGAAGACGAATCCCATTGAGAGCCGTGTTATCACCAACCAGCAGAGACTCCCACAACCCAGCTACCTGAACACAATGGAGTTCAGTGTTTGATTATCAACATTCTTCCAAATATCTTCTGTTGTGTTCTGAAGAAGAAACTCATACAGGTTTGACAATGAAAACAACGTTCAGTTTTCTGTGTTTTCAGAGGTCAGAATAATGATCATCTTAGAAATGAAGAGTTTTAGTTAAAGAGGCTTTCACCTTTAGACTGAAGCCTGCGGCGTACAGTCCCGCCGGACACATGTCCTTCAGCCCCCACGAGCCCCAGCGCATGCCGTTATGAACCCGCAGCTGTGAACGATACGGCCTGTTGATGCTGCGCTCCACCCGTCCACCTGAGAGCCCCAAAACAAGCAGCAGCGACACAAACAACACTGACAAACACCTGAACATCTCTGATGTGTGTGGAGACAGAGCTCAGAAAGAGATGAGTGCGTCTCTTCAGCTCAATCTGGGATATTGACCCCCAACAACAATCTGATCGAAGTCCAGTCTGATCAATACAAAATCTCTCTTAAATAAACACATCATGTTGAGTTATCGTCTGTGTACGCCACATCAATATTCATAGAGTAAAATATTCAAATGTGTTTCAATTCAAAATCTAGAAAACGATGCAAGATAAATAAATATGATTGTGGTGGAAATCAAATTCAAGTCAATGAATGACCTGTGTAAACATGAGGAGCTACACAAACATACAGTAAACACACAATACCATAGTACACCTTGCGAGTAAACTGAATGTTTCTAAACATCTTAGTTTTATAAAAAAAACACTTAATGTTTCTTGTTTTGGACGTTTAATAGTAAACTGCACAGAGCAATTCAACAAACATTCAATATTATGATCCAATGATAATGTAAACATTCGTGTTACTGTTGGCACACTATGTTTGTCAAACTAAAAGATGAACGGTGCATAAGCAACATTTAATAAAAATAAAACAATAAATAATCAGACATATGTGGCACATCTAAAGATTGTTTTTAATGCTGTCAGTGTGTGATCTTTATTCTAACTGCAGGTTTCGCTCCTCTCGTTCATATCTTCCACAAGAGTCTTCAGTCTCTCCAGATGATGCAGAGCTCTGAGGACAAACACACAACATCAGCTCATGATGTCATTCTGCACTGGTGACATCATCACATGACTTCCTGACCTCTGTAAAGACTCTCCGCTCGTCTCATGCTCTCCTGTGTCCAGCTGAAAACACGTAAACACACAGGCTTAAAAAATCTCTCTCATGTGTCAAACAAGAACCAATCAGCCATTGTTGTGAATGATTTTTACTGAAATGTTCTGCTAAGGATGTCTTTAGTGTTTCAGGAAAAACGTCAGATATAAGCTGTAACATAAACCTGGATAATGTCTGCTGAACTCAGTAAATGTCATGAACCTGTTCCTCTGGTTCTCTCTGTGAATGTGTCGTGTTGGATTGACTGATGTTGTGTTCTACAGCCTGCAGACGGAGCAGCATGTGTTTGAGCGCCTCCACCGGACCCGGATGTCTCCTGCTGCTGTAACCCGACGAACATGCAGACTACAGACAGAGAGAGAGAGGGGTAATGCTCATCATATCCTCACAGTTAAACATCTTCACTTAAACATCATCCTGATGATCATTTGTGGGTGAGATTAAAACCAGTGACATAAGACAGCACAGTGACTTCACCTTGTTTCTCTGGAGTTCATCAGGTTGTTGTGGCTCATCAGCACTTCCCACAGGCACAGGAGATTTACTACAGACATCAGAACATGTGAGTTATTCACACATTAAAAAAGAGCCTTACTGCGAATATTCAAACGATTTGTGAAATGACACAGAAGGTGAATCAGTGAATAAATAATACCAGTGAAAACACGTCAGTAGCTTTTAGTCAAAGTCAAAGTCAGCTTTATTGTCAATTCTGCCACAAGTACAGTACATACAAATGGAGGATTGAAATTGCGTTACTCTCTGACCCCAGGTGCTTACAGATAACATAGAATAAACATATATCAAAAAATATATCAAAAATCGATTAAAGACAGTTAGACGCGACAAAGACGTACAAAGACACTGCGACTTACAAGACAAAAAACACGAAAACACCGTTCCGTCGGGAGAGAGAGAAGCCGCAGCGTCTGCACGCGCCCCCATTCCCATTTTTGTTGTCATGTTTATGTCATCATATAGAAATGAGAAGAGAAATAATGAAAACTCATCGTCTCACAATGTAACAGGTGGATTGTCCCATGAGCGATCTGCATCTAGACTGTCATCCGTATCTCCTGACCTGTCGTGTCCTTTAACCGGCGATGAGTTGAGCATCTGCTCGGCTCTGAAGATCAAAGAATCAATCCTATCATCTGAAGAGACAAACAGACAGTGTTTAGGATTTATGGTATGGAAGCAGGTATGTTCTCATTCTAGAACAGTCGATCTCAACCTTTTTAAGGAATCAAAGATTCGATCCACTGAAATATTCTACAGCTTGGCAAACCCAGAAACATCTTGATTTTTAGTTGTTTTAAAAAAGTCATCTTGTGCCGGGTTTGAATACTCTTCATTTTTGGAGATTTTTTAAATTTATATCCAAAACTTAATTTTATGTGTAGGAAATTTTTGGAAATATAGATAACCTCAAAATAAGAAAAGTGGGAACATCTTGTGTTTTCTGTAGGAATCATGCATTAAGCATACATAATTCAAGTATGTTTTGAAGATTTGTTATAATCTGCAAACCTTCAAAACGTTGCCCATCCTGTTGTTCTTGCTTCTTCACTGCCTCTGAACACTGTAAACGCATCTTCCTCGGTTCACACAGCTCTCCAGAGAGACTTTTGACATCTCTGTGACCTTCAGTGTCTGATTGTCTCACTTCTCTGTTCTCCTCCAATTCAGCCACCCATGAAGGAACTCTGAGAGGAGGAATCTGACCGCTGCCCGACAAGGATTCTTCACACTGCCCCAGCCATCCCGGGTATTTCAAGTCAGGAACACTGGTCATTCCAGAAAAATCCATTTCAGATTTCTGGCTGGTTATCCAGCGTGGAAGATGATGTGATCTGGGTGTGTGGGGTTGGACACCTTGATGCCGTGATCGTAAACCACCGATGAGTAAATCATCCACAGGGAGAGATGTCCTGCTCGCTGATGGTCGTCCTGTGGATGGAGCTCTCTGATGAGGAGGACGCAAGACGCGTTTTGGAGCTCCGCTTGGCCGTGAGTGAGAGCGGGCGCTGGAGTTAAAGCTCTGTCCCAACAGTAAGATCCCAGACTGGGAGAGGAGAGCGGAGGTGCGGGTCACAGGAAGAGAGCCGTCTGTCGGGAGAGCCAGGAGGTCATCAGTGGTCATACTAAGACGATCAGAGTCTCTCTTCTTTACGGGAATGTTGAGAAAATTCAGCTCTCCCTCCGTCAAACTCGTCTTCAGTACTGCACATGCGAAAACAAATCAAAACTGCATGTCATGCGTGAAATGAAAATATAATTCAGCCCAGCTGCTGTAGAGATGAAATACATATATAATGCGTAATTTGTGTTGGGCAATATTAGTAATTTTGTTTTACCATCTCTGTTTCGTGGATGAGGTTTTGAGAGCTCTTTGGTCACTTCGAGTTTCCCTGTTGTAGTCTCAGTGTCCCGCAGGCTCTTCTGGAAATCAGTGATGTATGCGTCCAGAGCTGCTGAAGCAGAGACGTAACGCTTGTCTCTGTATGTGATGGTGGAGACGGGCTCTGGATGCAGACTGCTCTGCAGATGTCCTGATGTGGCCAGCAGTGAGGTGACGGTGGACTCAGGGGACATGATGACGTCATCAGACCACATGATCTCAAACTGGACATCACAACATGAGTTTTACTCAAATGTATATATATATATATATAACACTATAATAGCTTTCATTTATGTACATCGTTAAGAGACATTTATATTAACATTATATACAGTGAAGTTCATTGAAATAAATATGATTAAGTTGCATCATAACATGACATTTCCAACTGATGATAAAATGTTCTTAATTTTCTAACAGTTTTGCGTTTATTTGTTTGACATGTTAATAGTTTTGTTTCTGAAATCTGTGATTAGAATTATTACTGCGAACTCTACTGTACATTCACGTCAAGAGTAACTTAACGTTAAGTTAACATCCATGTTCTGAAGTTAAACTTTAACTTCTCTTTCATCAGAGACAAATAACAAAACAACATCAACATCATCTTACCAGAAATCCAGTAACTTACATACCCGGGAAGAGAAAATGAAAGTAAGTCAATAATTGAATATTAAACACATTCAACAAGTTTAGCGAAACATTCAACACTGAAATCACTCAGACAACCGCCGGCGCCTCTGCGCGTGCGCACTCGGTCACGTGACTTCCACCAAAGACGTTAAAAAGCTCTAACCTTTCCACATACAGCCATTACCAGCACTGCGCATGCGCACTGAATCACATGCCAAAGATACTTTTCAAAACTAGCCGCTCCACCTGCTTCAGCGCATTACTCTAAATCACTGTCAGTCTACGCTTGTTTTCGACCCTAACCGCACTGTCAACATTTTGCTGGATCTAAACAATAATTTATATACTTAAACCTTTTACTGTGATATGATGATGACTCATTCTCCTCAGGGACGAATAACAGTCGTCTGTAGTTATACTGAACAAGCCTACATGAACCATTTTTACAACGATGTTATACATGCAGTCGCAGATATGAATTTTTCGTTAATAACAGTTAACACTATTTAATATAACAAAATAATACAAAACATTATTTCATAAAATAATACACGTCTTCAATGATCGGCCTTGGGTGTGTTCGACATCACGCGGCGCTGCGCAGACCAATCAGGGTATGACGTCATACGTCTGTCAGTCTGCGCAGCGCCCCGTGTAGTCTAGTGGCAGCAGGGCGCTTCTCTGTCAATCTTGCTAATCTGCTCCCTGTTTCTCTTTCTCTCTGTTTGTCTAAACCGATCGAGTCATGCGGCTCAAGTCGTGTTGTGTTTACAGTGTCGGTGTTGTGTGTATTCTGCTGTTAATCGGCGGGATCGCGATGGTTTTGTCTCAAGTGTTTCAGAAGCTCATAAACAACAGAGTAAAACAGGTCAGTTCGTGTTTATTTCCATGTCACATTTACACTGCTGTAACTTTAAATTCTTCATATTCCTTCCAGTGCTTTATTAATGTCATCCCAACAGATACTGTAAGGGATTTAATAGTTATAATGGGAATTGTGTTGGTTTATGGTAGCTATAATGGTCTCTACTGGTAGTTAATGTGCTGAGTTGTGTTGGTGGGATTATTTCAGGAGAATGGGAAGCAATAGAACACCATCCTACTGGAATATGACGTAAACAATAATGGTAAACAACTATGTTCGTTTTTAAACACTGAAGGGATATAGTTCACTCAAAAAGAAACATTTCTGTAATCATTTATTTTGAGAAATGTGTCAGTAGTTTTGTGTTCAAGTCAATGGGGTTCCGAAATGTTGTTTGATTATGGAAATAGAGTTAATGTTCTGATCCTGTGAGAACTTCATACATCCACATAAATCATGAAAGTAACTCAATCTTTTCACTTTCTCTTGCAGGAGATTGTTCTGGTAAACGGAACTGAAGCGTTCTCTGTGTGGCAGAACCCTCCGCCTCCGGTTTACATGCAGTTTTATTTTTTTAATCTGACCAATCCTGCAGAGGTTCTAGACGGCTCCAAACCCTCAGTCGTACAGATCGGGCCGTACACATACAGGTGGGCGTTTGATGCTCGTGCCAGAAATAAACATAATAAAGGTTATATATGACACAATAAATAATGGCAGTCATGCAATTCTCTGGATGTGTCATGATGATGCGTGACCATATTTTGCTGACCATGTTGTGCGTTTGCTAATATCAAATGTTTCTCAAGACCATTTAAATGCTGCCGAACACGTTTAAAACCCACCAGGCCTTTTGATCCTTATATTTAGTTATATTTCTAAATAAAATAATCAATGTAAATAAGCACTCCATTGCATAAATAATTATGTTTCTATTTATAAACTTGAATTTCCTCTTTCAGGGAGTATCGGCCCATGGAGGAAGTGAAATTTTTGGAGAACGGAACCAAAGTGGCAGCCATCAATCCAAAGACGTATGTGTTCGTGCCTAATATGTCACGCGGCTTAGAGGACGACCTCGTTCGAACCGTCAACATACCCGCTGTGGTGAGATGTTTCTATGTCTGGGTCACAGTTAGGGTTGGGAATCGGAAAATCAGAATCGAGAATTGGAATCGAAAGGCTAGTAATCGGATCGGAATTGAAAGGAATAGGAATCGGATATTTGAAATTAATATTTCAATTCCTCTTATTAATTCCTGTGTGCATATTTTCAGAAATGTGTTATACATAAACACAGGACCCACAAGTTGACCATAGTTTTATTATATTAACTACAGTTTGGTTAAACTATGGTAATACAAATTGTAATAAATCAGACAAAACATGGTTGCTCTGTATATATACACACAAAACGGTGCTCATAAATATATATATTTTTTGCAAACCAGTCAATAAGTAGACCAAATGACCATACAGGTTGATATCTAAATGTTTTACCTCAACTGTGGAATCGAAACTTGAAATTAATAAGAATCGGAATAGATAGGAGTCACCCTAAAACAACAAAATAATACATTTCACAATTATTTTCATGTGAATAAGCACATTTTACTCCAAATGCAAAAGAGAACCTCATATGTTTTCATGGTTCAGTTAATAATAAAATAATATTTACTCATATGGCTTGAGCTTCATTTGTGTGTAATGAGAGCGGCAGCAGACTTGAGAACATCTCGTGTGTTTGTCTTAAGACGGTGATGGAGAAATTTAAAGATCACTCGGTCATCGGCAGGATTATCTCTGATCTGATGAAATCTATGAGTGTCGGTGTGTTCGGCACATTCAGGGTGGTCGATCTGCTCTGGGGTTATGAAGATCCTCTGCTCAAAACTTTGGACCGTATTGTCCCTATCCCTGATGATCACTTTGGACTTTTCTACAAGGTAACATCTGAAACCATGAGCTACAGAACACCTGAACACGACTCCACGTTTATCTGTGTCAGATGTCAAAAACACACATTAATGTTCTGATCTTCTTATTCTGTTACTAGTATTTTGTAGTTTATTATTAGAGAGTTTATTATTCTGAACAGCTGATCAGACATTTCACTGCAAGTCTCTCCTGTATTTAACCATGTATATGACACATAAACTGAATCCTAAAATGAACCTAAACGATAACAATAGCTAGATAACAATCCATTATCATTGAACATCATGAGAATTGTGATTTTGTAGATGTTTGTTGTTGTTTTTCAGGTGTTGATGTATTTGTTGTGTTTTAGAGAAACGGCACCAGTGATGGAGATTATGAGTTTCTGACGGGGACACAGAACTATCAGGATTTTGCTCGTATAGACAAGTGGAACGGACAGAGGTACAGTCAGCACAACATCTCATGTGTGTATGAATGGATTTATGTCCATATATCAGCAATGATAATCTCTTCCATGTGTGTGTGTGTGTGTGTGTGTGTGTGTGTTAGTTCATTAGACTGGTGGAGTACAGATTACTGTAACATGATCAATGGAACGGACGGAGCGTCTTTTCATCCCATCATCACAAAGACAGAGAAGCTGTACATCTTCTCTTCTGATCTCTGCAGGTATGACACAATCAGTCAATACCAGCTGATCTCAGATCTGTGCTCCTTGGTTTGTTTAACATGATAAAAGAGGATCTTTACTGATAATGTATTGATGTTGAAGTTCTACACATCCCATAATCTCATCCAGAGGGATGATCATTTGCTGTTAACATGGAAACCGGAGTTCTGAGCTAATTGGGTAATGTTAGTTCCTAACTGGTTATATATGGGTTTATATGGGATGTTGTCACATTTGAACACGAACGACTGACGTGGTAAACATATTAAAAACAGAACCTCACTGCTTCATTCACACTTTTATACTTTTCTTAGATCATCGTTCTTATCTTTATTTGCAAATCTGTTTGTAAAAGTAAGTTGATTTGGATTGTGTATTGATCACATTGAGTAAAGTTGATTGTTTTAGCAAAAGTTTGTGGGGTTGTTGGCCTTTTTTGGCCGTCGTCAGTATGTTTTGTATGTAGGTCAGTGGTTTTGTAAATTCAGCAGTAAGTCATGTGTTTTTCTGTCATCTGAATCTTCAGAACGGAACAGCGTTTTACTTTATAATAACAATCTATTATCACTGCAGACATCTTTTAAAGTCCTGAGGAGACTTCAGTGGTTGATTCATTTCTCATCTGTGTGTGTACAGGTCTCTGTATGCTTTGTATGAATCAGACGTGAGTGTACGAGGAGTCCCGGGCCTCCGCTTTGTTCCTCCCAGTGAGGTTTTTGCTAATGTCACCATTAACCCGGATAACGCCGGATTCTGCGTGCCAAACAACACGTGCGTCGGCTCTGGACTGCTCAATGTCAGCGTGTGTAAAGAAGGTACACGTGTGTGTAGCTCAGTGGTTAGAGCATGATGTTAGCAACACCAAGGTCATGGGTTCGATCCCAGGGATTGCACATACTCAGAAACAATTGTATAGTATAATGTCCAAATGCATAATATGTGTGTGTGTGTGTGTGAGACTCATGAGTTGGTTTTCTCTTTCTCAGGAGCTCCCATCATCATGTCATCACCTCATTTCTATCAGGCTGATGATAAATATGTTCAGGATGTTTTTGGGATGAACCCCAGGAAGGAGGAACATGAAACAGCCATTGACATCAACCCGGTACGTCCTCTCAAATACATGTGTGCACATACATCTGTCACACAAAGACTGAAATACATGAACACGTGAGAGACAAAATCACAACCTTCATTTCATCTTCAAGATATCACATGTGTGTAGAATCCACCAGATGGCGTCATTGTGACACACAAACATTCACATCATAAAGTCACAGAACAGCTACAAAACCAGAGACAGATGAACAACTAACAGCCGTCCGCTGTGTCTGAGTCAGTCTGATGTGTTTATTTACTGTAAACAGATCTGGAGTTCTACTGTTATTTAGTCAGTCGGGGAGTTTGTGTTAATGTGTGTGTGCGTGTGTGTGTGTGTGTGTGTGTGTGTGTGTGTGTGTGTGTGTGTGTGTTTGTGTGTGTGTGTGTGCGCGTGTGCGTGTTTGTGTGTGTGCGTGCGTGCGCGCGCGTGTGTTTTCAGCTCACTGGAATTCTGCTCCAGGCTGCGAAGCGTCTTCAGGTGAATGTGTTTCTGGAGCAGATGTCAGCGTTCAGGTGAGAATGTTTTTCACAGGTGATTTGTGTATCATAAGTGTGAAAATAAACACAACATCACACTTAAAACACAGTAAAACTGTCGGTCACACTTTAGAATTGCGACCAATTCTCACTATTAACTACGACTTTTGCCTCAATAAACTCCTAATTTCTGCTTATAAGGTCGTTTTTAGGTTTAGGTGTCGGTAGGATTAAGAGATTTAGGCATTTATATGTGCTTTACACAAACTGATAAACAACCAATATGTTAATGTTAATAGGCAAATAGGTAAAGATGAATTTGAGTACCTTAATATAAAGTGTAACCAAACTGTCTGCAAAGCTCTTGAGACTGCAGGTCATACGTGTATCTGTACAGTAATAATCTGATAAAGCGACTGCACACTCATCTTTACCTTTGACCTCTGTGATGATAAAGATTCACTGTTTTTCTGGCTTTTGACAGAAAACTTTTGCTTTCCTGTGTCTCAATGGTTAGATGATGGCGCTAGCAACGCCAAGTTCATGGGTTTAAGCCCAGGTATTGCACATCCTCAGAAACAAATGTATAGTATATAATGCAATGTAAGTCACTTTGGATAAAAGTGTCTGCCAAATGCATAAATGTAAATGAAAAACATGCAGTTGACCTCTAAACACGTTGATCTGCTGGTGCTGTTTTTTTTTAAAGACTTTTTTAAAGACAAAAAAAATCTTGATCTGAACAGTAAGACATTCATGACATCAGGTCCATTCTAAATAAACACACAGCATTCATCTTTCATTCATTCATGAAACACACAACACAGAGCAGCTAATGTAAGAAGTTGTGTGTGTGTGTGTGTGTGTGTGTGTGTGTGTGTGTGTGTGTGTGTGTGTGTGTGTGTGTGTGTGTGTGTGTGTGTGTGTGTGTGTGTGTGAGGTGTTGTTTTGTATAAAGTGTGTTTGTCTGACACGAGAGATAATGTTTTATCAGTCATGAAATAAAGTGTTTATCAGGGCAGGTTGAACTGATCTCAGTCTGAACTCTTTTTGCTTTTCACTTTCACTCATTTCTGTGGTCAGATTCCGTGACGTGATGGTCACATTTTTAATCTGATAGCCAGCGCAGGATTACGTTACATACAGTACAGAAGTGATGATTGACAGCTGTGTGTTGAAGACAGGTCAGGTGCTTGTGTGATGTCACAGAAGAAACGGCACGGCCAGATTTTCCTCCTGACCTAACAAGTCTTATATATCTGAGCGTCTCTCTCATGTGTGTGTGAATGGAAAACATCTTTCCACAGCTATAATTATCAGTGTGACATAGAGTTCTCACAGAGCGGACGTGTGACCTGCAGTTTCTCATTCACATTTTTGTATCAAAGGGCTGTACAGATACAACAAATAAAATACAGACACACCAATAGTTAAAAAATGTAAATAAAATGGCCTGAAACAGCACATAAAGAGCAGCTCTCATACTGAATTAAATACAATACTATAAAAAAGTGTTTAAAGATGTGATCATGAGTGTATTGCCCTACATGTGTGTGTTTATTTTAAATTCTTGCTGACAGTACATATTCTTCACATACTTTTAACCGTAGTTTTATTTGTTTACAGTCAAACAGAGAAAATCAGGACGTTGGTGTATCCTGTGATGTACATTAATGAGGTAATGTTTTACAGTTTTGCATAACCTTTGTGTGACTTCATTAAAGTAGAAAGAAGTTAAAGGCCTAAACATTACAATATCAGTATTCTTACACACTACCAACACAATGCATTTATTTAAGAAACAAAATAATACAAGATTTATTAAGATTTTTGGGTTATAACAAGAAAAAGTCTCTTTTAGGTAAGAAAAATATCTCATGCAAAAAGGAAAAGCAAGATTCTTTTTCTTTCTATATTGACAAGCAGCTGTATGTTTGCTTTGGTAGATTTCACCACATTAAACCTTTTATATTTCATATGTAAATATAGAAAACATTTCACTTGCAATCTATAATTTCATGTTGGCATCAGTGATGTGTATTATTGTCTGGTAGTCACACACACAGAATTATTTCAACAATCCTTGAATGTCTTTGAATGATCAAACAGTTTATCGCTCGAACGTGATGCGTGATCAGTGCTATTGACCAATCAGCATCCAGACGTGACATCATCATCATTTATAATAACTTTCATATTTCCACAGAGATGTTTGTGTTTGAGTCTGGTTATTGCTAATACAGAGTTTAACATTTAGCTTTAGATCCTTGTTCTCTAATGTCCTTATTAAACTGAAGAATGAGATCTTAATGTTTGGACTTGTTTTAGACTTTGATACATATCAGATATATCTGAGCATGACAGAGATATGAAAGTGTTGTTCTCTGTCATCTCTTCTTATCTTCCAAACACTCCCATCCTGTTTCACAGAGCGTTGTTATTGATGAAGAATCTGCCAAGAAACTGCGAGTGGTTGTCACAGAGGCTAATGTTGTCATCAATGTCCCCTTCATCGTGATTGGTCTAGGCATCTTACTGGGCGTGGTCTTCATTGTGCTCGTGTGCCAGCAGAAAGTACCAGAGGTGAGGCTTTTTGTGATGTCACTTCCTTTCTGCTGTGCTTCTCAGACTTGGTTCATTCTGGTTTGTCTGAATCAATGATTTCTTTGACATGATGCTCGTTTCATCCACCATGTCCCTGACTGCAGTGCATTCTGGGATTGCGTGTGGTGTGTGTGTGTATCGATGTGTCTGTAGTGATTCTTGTTGTGTGTTGATTTTTCAGAGCTCGGCAGCAGAACGTCAACCCCTCCTCACATCATAAACTCAAGGGACGTCTCGACCGGCTCTCATTACTTTAGACTGGAAGGTACTTAAACTTCACATGACACACGGCAAGAATCTGTGACTTCAGTTACATGAATCAAGAGGCAAAGTTCTCGGTCGGACCTGACGGGATAGAAGTTTTCTATCACAGGAGTTTTCTCAGTTTTATGTTTTAAACCGAGTCATATCTATAAATAAGAAGACGTTCGTGCTGATAGCAGGTGTGATGCAACACGTTACACATCATCACTGCTCTTATAATAATCTATGTAATGACGGATCATTTCACAATTTATTCTGCTTCATACGAGTGTGACTGACTTTAGATGAATATTGACCCAATGTGGATCATGTTTCTCACTACACTTCATCCATGATCGATGGATTTGCACTTGTGTTCTCTCATATGATGTTTAAAGAATCAACTCCACACAAACACATCACTAATAGAGTTAATGTAAAGTTTGTCACCTTGATCATCTCGAGGTCATTTCGTGTTTCTTTATGAATGTAATGTACTGTATGGACAGTATTCCATTAACATGACTGTATGTTGTCCTCATCATATCTCAAATTCATTTATTGACAAGCACTGATGGATCAGGATCAGCTGTCCTGTCCGGCACGCTTGTGTTTTTGTAAATAATAATTGACAGAACGTTTTGTTTAACAGCTTCTGAATTCTTGAATCCTGAATAATGACGATTTTAACTATAACCATTCATTCAACTCACGCTGAATTTTATCGTCTTGAAAACATTTTCTTATCCATTTATTTCAGCATTGTCATCTGAGTTTCTTATTTTTCGTAAAAAAATATATTGCACAAAATAATAAGACAATAAAACACTTGAATATAAAACGTGTTACAACATCTCACCTGAAGTGTCTGACATTTACAAAATAAATAAAAGAAAATCATTATGCTTATCATTCTTTTGCAGTTCTTGTTTGTATTTTGTCACATTAAACAACAAACTATGCATGCAAACATTAGTGTTTGGTTTATAGTCACACATGTGTTTAATGATCATTAAAGGAGAGAGAATTTGATCCGTTGTGTAATCCACAGCTTTCATTCACGTCCAGAATTCTGTGTGATGTTGTCAGTTGTACATATGTTGGCTTTTAAACGCACACGTATGTTTCCTGAAACAAGAACATGTGGATGAAGTTTATGAACAGAAAATGCTGACGTGTAACGTTTTATCATGATAACAGTATTTGCTGATTCGTGTAACGTCTGGTGTTTTCTGTCATAAACATTTATCAGTGCTGTGGTCTTAAAGATCGTGTCTGTGTGTTGTGCGTGAGTTTGTGTGTTTGATGTGTGTTTGTTTTTTGCGCGTGTGTGCGTGCGTTATTGTGTGCGTGTATTCTCAGCTGTGTGTGTGCGGTTCACCTGCAGTAGTTTGTTCCACACTCGTAATGATCTCTGCATCCAGAACCTACAGGCTTCAGTGTGTTCCACCGCCATAGCAATGAGCGCTTGGCACGATGGATGAGTCCAGTCGTCCAGCTAATGTCTACAGGTGCTGACTGTACCTGACAGAGAGAGAGAGAGAGAGAGAGAGAGAGAGAGAGAGTCAGGTATTACACTAGACATCAACACAACAACTGTTTATTGTACACAATGTTGTCAAACTCAAACCCTCAACTCAAATC
>JAOTQM010000710.1:0-71172 GCA_026939265.1 Oreonectes daqikongensis
TTCTTCAGTGTCAACACAAATGTTCTTAAAGCAAATCAAAAACATAATTTGAAAAAAAAAACCTGAGTGAAGTTGGCTGTACCAAAGAGTATTTTTTTAAGTTTGTCCAAATTTTCATTCAGTGTGAATGACACAATAATATGCATATGTGTGATGTCAGCACTTCGTTTTTTTTTTTAAATGTTGAGACCTGTTTTTAAGTGTTTGTAGTTTTCAGCCCCCAAACACACACTGTGTTGTTGAAAACGTTGTTGTGTAAACAGCCTCTTAATCTATAGGAGTTCAGTGATAGTCTGCTGGAAAGATATTCTTTCTTCTCCCACCTTTTGGTACATTAACGCAAGAATGCGTAAAAGTCTGTATGCAGCCTTCCTACATAAACAAGTAGTAAGACTGGCTCACCCTTCACCAGAGAATTCCAGCACAAGTGGGCTTTATCCACATTTAGCTCTCACTTACTTATATGGATGATCTAGTGGAAACATCAATTCATGACTCTTCTTTACGTGGTCATGAATATTCCTATAATCCCCTGGCGGCATTCCAAACACTTCCATTTTTTTCCAAGGCTGCATGAGAACTCTTTCAATCTCAGTCAAGCTATTCATATTCTTGTCCCCTGATTTCTACAAAAAAATCCCACACACTCTTATTCGTGGCCCTTTAAGCTCCCATATGCACAGGCACACAGTGGCCAGTAAAGCCTATAACTGATCTGTAATTGAAGTCTGAAACAATGTAACTAAGGAGCTCTGCTGCATAATGGCTCTGATACAGAATGCATGGGAAGATTACTGTATGGTCACACTGCACGTGAGCAGTGTTAACTTAATTATTCAGATCTGTGCTATAACTGTACACAAAATATTTTAAATAAGAAGCACATATAGACAAACTAAAAATACACAATTTGCGTCATAAAATAGATAGATTAGCGATAGATAGTTTTAGGTAAATCAAATTAGAATAGTCTGAGATCATGGATTTGTTATCCCATCTAACAAAAGTTTGTTACAAGAACGTTCCTTAAAAGTTTTTCATGTTTTGAAAACGTTATAAAACATTCAAAATGTTTTTTAATGTTTTAAGAATGTTCCCAGCTGTGCTCTTCATCCTTTATCTGCTGTAACTGTGTACTTTTATTATGACATTACGAATGAGAGTCTAGTCAAATGCTGTTGGTTAGTGGTCATTGAAATCACCACCGTTTTGTAGCGTGAATTACTGATCTCATCTTTTGTTAGCTGGGTAGACGCTTATGTGCAAGTATCGTGGTACTTTTGTCAGTTTCAACAACCATACTGTCAGAAGTATTGAATGACTATTTGCTTTGTATCTAGCAGTTATAGGATTTTTTTTTGCTTTTTGTTGTTTGTTTGTTGTTTAATCTCAGACTCAGCAATGTTTAGATCAGATTTGTGTTTCAGCCCTACCAAATATACTCATTCTCCATACACAAATCTAAGCAAAAGCTATAAACTAAGATATTAAACAATTTTTAGTAATGTGTCCTAGACACTGCTCAGTGCTGTATATGTAGCCTATACATGCTGGCAGAGATGGGCATTTCTGATTCTGCAGAGTCGCTGTCCTGCAGAGTTTAGCTTCAACCTTAATTAACCCTTGTGCTGTGTTCAAAACCCTATAACACTTGTGGTGTTTGTTATAAGAACGTTCCTTAAAGGTTTTTCATGCTTTTGAAAATGTTTTATCACAGCAAAAATATGTTGGGAGATTTATCACCATGTGTGTTAAATGTAACAATTTCCGGGTGAACATACAGGTCCATCTTTGCTAGTGTTAAAACAACACTGACAAAAATGTTTATTTTGAAAACACTGTGTCAGTGTTTTATTTTATCACTCTAGGTGTTGAGAAATGATTACCTGTAAGTATACACACTTAACACTTTATAATGATAAATCCCACACATTTTATTTACAAAAATGTTTATTTTGAAAACACTGTGTCAGTGTTTTATTTTATCACTCTAGGTGTTGAGAAATGATTACCTGTAAGTATACACACTTAACACTTTATAATGATAAATCCCACACATTTTATTTATTTACATTAAAGAGTACATTCCGCAAGATCATCAACATTACATTTCATGCAGTGTGTAATGTTGTCGTGTTTGAATGTAAGCAGTCTGCCAAGTTGTAAATCCGAAGGTTAACGAATAACAAAGTTATTAGCTTGGAAAAAAGGGAGTCGACTCTGAATCAATCGAACAAGTCGTGACCTGTCCGAATCTTTAACTGCAGTCTACGTACGTAACTAGAACTAGTCCCTGCCTAGGACTGCCTGCGAAAACTTAACTCTCTCCTCCCCTAATCACTGTAGCTCATCACTAGAAGCTGTGTTCTATGTTGTGAAACTAAGTCAGTCTTATTTTCACTACCAAAGGAAGACATTCTGAGGAAAAATGGTTAGAATTCATTTTTCAAATGACACCAAAGGAGAATAATCCGAGCGTTTTACTATGCGCGCGTCATTTCAACGAAGATTGCTTCAGCAATTTTGGCGCTTTTACTGCAGGATACAAACTGGTAAGGTAATATTGACGCCATCTCTCTCTATACACTGTTAATATACAGCCACCTGCAAACCGTAATACAGTAATGATGGTAGGCGGTCCATTTTGCTACACATGCTGAACGCGTTTGGCCAATCACAGCAGACTAGACCATCTGACCAATCACAGCAGACTACGCTACGGGATTAGACCAATGAATCGCGGAACAAATCATTTGAGAGTCAGTCAAGCAGTAAGGTAATAAAAACGGCTTATTTTTACGAAATAATAGTGTTTTTACACCATGTATGTACAGAAACCTGTTGTCGGACACTCCACAAACCAAAGTAGGCCCTTAAAAAACAGAAGCTATTTACTCTTTAAAATAATTATTAAAATGGTACTGTAATTAAAGGTGTAGTTTGCGAAATCAAAACAACAACGATGGCGTAGCTTGATGACGCTGTGAAGGAGATCTGGGATCTGTTGTCTTCAACTTTGCCGCTGATGGCCATTAATCAGACGGGAACAAGAAATTGTTGTCAACTCTGTCATCTATTTCTGTTAAAAACAATAAAAAAATTGTTGTCATGTGGTTTCTCTTCAGGGTTATACACCTTCAACAAGTGTAGCCAACTATTTGTAAGTTTGGAAACAATACGTTGTCTTTATACTGTAATATCACATTCACTATTTAAATTCACTTATAAAATTTAAATGTTTCTTTACACATAAAATATGATAGATGGATATGTATTTTAGGAAGGGGGTCCCTCACAAAAATCTGTCCCTTACTTTACATGTTTATGACAGAAGGTGTAACTATAGACTGCGGCTGTGATTTATATAATTGCATAACTTCAATTTGCTTTTACTCATTAGGAATGGAATAAAATACAGGTGATATATTTGTGTTGTAATTCACAATATGAACAACTGGTCAGTTTGACTTTTTTTTGACATTTCGCTAAACCAATCACAGCAGACTAGACCATCTGACCAATCACATCAGATTAGGCTAGCGGAAAGGCGGGGATTAGACAGATGAATCGTGGAACGAATCATGTGAGAGTCAGTCAAGAAGTAAGGTAATAAAAACGGCTTATTATTATGAAATAATAGTGTTTTTACACCATGTATGTACATAAACCTGTTGTCGGACACTCATAAACCAAAGTAGGACCTTAAAAATCACAAGCTATTTACTCTATGCAAATCTTAAAAAACTTATGCTTGGCCTTGAATCTCATTGACCAAACATGCAACAAAGGACAAATTCTCCGAATACAACGAGGATAATGCAACATAAAGTGATGTTTAGGAATTAACTTTTTGCATGGGTAGAGCTCCTTAAACAGCTGATGATGGTCTTTAATGAGGTGTTTCAAAAACACAGTCATACTCTGTGACAGACGGTGAGAACAGCAACAGTAACATATATCAACGCAGTTCTCCTTGAGGAATAACATCAACAAAAATCAATGGTATGTTTGTTATCAATCAAAGACTCTGTGCAGAATTTAATCCAATGCTATTACCTTCACAGTCCAAGTTTGTGAAGGTAATAGTTTTTTTTATATTTCGCTTTTTCCATGTGGCCATAGTTAAAGGCATAGACTCTGTGGAATAGGCTTTCTTTTGAAATGAAATTGTTCTTAACCATATAATTAAACAGAAGTTTCATCTCATACTGACCAACACCCTCCAAAATATCATCCTTTTATCAAATGCAAAGTTTTCAGATACATTAAAGTATGAGAGTGTATTCATATGCGCTTAATTCCATGTGAAGATGTGAGAGTTGGTTCCTCTGAAAGTTCAGCATAGTGTTCCTCTTTAAGAGTCTTTGTTCTCAATATCAGCCGTGGATCATCCTCTGAAAAAACATCTTAAGACAAAACTTTATCAAATCAAGCATAAACGGCAGAAATAGTTTGCACTGAAGGACTCCATAAAACCGAGAATTGAGTGAAGTTGTCACCGGCGTACCCCTTAAAGGCATCTCTCAGAAAGAGACCTTTAGTCCTTCAGTTTCTAAAATCTTTATATCGTCCACAAAAAGTTTCAGTATTGAATCTATTCCATACTTTTTGGCATCTTGTGTATGAAACAATGAGACCAGATGAATGTTCATTAGAATTGAATTTACTTTTGGGGAAAGGTTTCGGAGAATGAAGTATAGACAACCAAGTTTATGAATGCCATGTTTTGATCCTAAGGAATTAGCGGTTTCAAAATCGTTGTAATTGAGTTGAACTTAAAGAGCAAATCTTTGACTTGAAAACAAGGGGTGATTTTTAAAATAAGTTCCATCACAGAAATCTTTTAAAATGTCACTTTGAGTGCAGTTCTGCATGAAATCACAAGTTTCTAAAATAAATTGTAATGTTTTCAGAATTGATATACAAATAAATGTATCATTAACCGGGAGGTGCTCATATGCTCCTGTTTGTCGATTTTTCTTGGTGTCATACCTAATGCCTAACGACACCTCAACTGGCTGCACTATACCCCACTTCCTTTGAAAATGCCTTTTCAATTTGGTGTCTGTGTTTAGAGCACTAAATGGATTATCAAAACTTTCAAAAGCATTCTCTAAACTTTCTTTGCTTGGATTTTGTGAAACAAACTTTTTCTTTGAGGTCACACTTTAAATCATTAACAAATTGTTCTAAGCTTTCTATTGTTGAAGAAACAACAGTTCAAAAATTCAAAATTAGAATGGTTTGGTTCACAATTAAGATTATTACCATGGTCAAGAAAAAAAATCCAGAACATAAGCTAACCTTTTCAAATTTCAGGAGGTGATTAACAGCATCTCTCACACTGATCTTGACTGTTCTCTTCCTTCCAGAGGGTTTGGGTGCAAGGAGGTGTAACAGCAAAAGCAGGGAGGCTATGTCACTATCCCATTATATAATAACAGAACACATTAAGGACAGAGAGAGAAAAAGAGAGAAAGAACATTTCGTTAAATATATATTTACATCTAGCATTTTCTTGAGATACTATTCATACTTTTACCTTCATTATTGTTGTGACTGTTGTTTTTTTCAGCAGATTTCAGTAGCTGTAGCAGAAATGCAGATGGATTAAGAGTTTTTGCCTCCTTAATCACACACTGTTAACCCTTGCCTGCTATTTCTACAGTAATATAGTGGCAACACTGTTGCCAGCTAGTTACTGTAGGTCACACATCTACAAAAGTTTTTTTTAATGAGGTTGAACTGTTGAATTTTGTAAGTCACCATTAGTGTGATCAGTGTTTCTTTCAGTTGGCCTGTTGACTCTCATTTTCAAGGTGTTCTAAACATGTTTCTTTTGGTAAAGGAAGTTATTCTCAAAAGTCACCATATGGTATGAAAAAGATCACAAAGAGATGTGAACCAGATTAAAAAAAGTATAGCATTTCATTTTCCAACAGATTTGTCAAAATATATACACAAAAGATTGAACGACTGCATCAGTCAGACACATCCACAATCCACATATGAATCTCAACAATGGTGACATTCAATTGAAACGCTGGGTGTAAAGTACAAAACTCATTCATGATTATTTGTCACCATTGATGAAGTTTGTATGTCAAGTGTCTAAGTGTATCTCCAGTGCAAAGAAAGATTTTTCTTTGACAGAGATCTTTCCATTTTAAAACCTGTAATCAGTTAATAAAAAATAAAGCGGAAACGCTGTCAGCGTTGAGCTCGCAGCATTCTTAAGGACTCCTCTCATGCCGCCCACAGACTGTTTTCTCTCCTGCCCTCCGGCAGGCATTTCAGGTGCCTCCGGACCAGGACTAGCAGACTGAAGAACAGTTTTTTTCCTAGAGCTGTCTCTTTATTGAACTCTGCCCCTCGCTGATCCCACTGCCCCTCATATACTACTACACTCTTCTCTCCCCTCTCATTGCACACCTGACTTCACTTTGTTATTTGCACTACTGGACTGTCTATACATAACATTTATGTTCATTTGCACTACCAGACTGGCTCATTTGCACTGCCAACTGTTCATTTACAGTACCGACTGTTTACATATGCATCTTGCACTCCTACACTTTAACTGAAATGTGCAATAACTTCTTCTATTGCAATGTTACGTAGATAGCTTCTGTCCATAATTTATTTGCACTACTCTATATCTATTGCACTGCTGCTCACCATAGCCTAACTTATCATTGTATACATCCACCTGTAAATTTCTGTTTATAGTAATAGCCATCTGTATATTATGGTCATAGTACATATCCATCTGTAAATTTCTGTTTATAGTAATAGACATCTGTATATTATGTTCATAGTACATATCCATCTGTAAATCTCTGTTTTTAGTAATAGCCATCTGTATATTATGTTCATAGTATATATCCATTTGTAAATCTCTGTTTTTAGTAATAGCCATCTGTATATTATGTTCATAGTATATATCCATTTGTAAATCTATGTTTTTAGTAATAGCCATCTGTATCCAAGTGCAGTATTAACATTAAGCCAATAAACATAAGAAAACACATCAGAGGAACAGAGAAACACAACAACGATTGACAAAAGACAACTGAAACACATGGGCTATATATACACAGATGAAGGAACAAACAGGAAATGAGGCACAGCTGAAACAGGTTACCAATGACGAGACAAGGCATGATGGGATATGAAGTCCATGACAAAAACAAGGCAGAAACACTAAACAAGGAGGCGCCCTCAGGTGGCGACCCGAGGCACTGGTCACAGGGCATTACATAGCCCCCCCCCAAGGGCGGATCCCAGATGCCCTTACTAAAGTTCAGGAGGGTGGTGAAGTGGAGGCAGAACCGGGGGAGGGGCGGAGGGCCAGGTCCATGCAGGGGCACAGGATACAGGCCGTGGAGCCGAGGTGGATCCAGACTGGAGAGCCGAGGCCGGACAGGAACAGGCAGGTCTGGAGGCCATGGAGGCGCAGGCTGGTCAGGCAGCCATAGAGGTTCGGGAACCTGACTAGGCTCGGGGACAGGCTCACGGGCCTGACTCGACTCACAAGCCGACTCTTGACTCGACTCGACTCGCAGGCCGACTCTTGACTCGACTCGACTCGACTCGCAGGCCGACTCTTGACTCTTGACTCGACTCGCAGGCCGACTCTTGTCTCTTGCCTCGACTCGCAGGCCGACTCTTGACTCGACTCGACTCGCAGGCCGACTCTTGACTCGACTCGACTCGCAGGCCGACTCTTGACTCGACTCGACTCGCAGGCCGACTCTTGACTCGACTCGACTCGCAGGCCGACTCTTGACTCGACTCGCAGGCCGACACTTGACTCGACTCGCAGGCCGACTCTTGACTCGACTCGACTCGCTAGACAGAAAATAGTAATCACACATCTGCTAAATGCACAGTTGCACTTCAATGTTTTTCACACACAGTAACTCCTGCATGTTTTTATTATTTTTTAATTATGAATTTGAATGAATATAAGGCGAAATGCCCATAGCATTAACAAATAGTTTTAATTTTTAAACAAATAGGGAAATTATAGAAATAGGATTAATAAATACTTGTTTCTTTTTATTGACATTATTCATTATAAAATGTTATTTCACATAATAAACATTTCTTTAATCTAGTTTCTATAAATTCTCATTTCTATAATCAATTTTAAACTAATGTAATATACGACAAGGTAAAAATTAGGGTGTTCTTTGAAAAATGTGAGAATGGATGATGAAAACATGAGCACAGTTAATGTATTTGTTGTATTCAAAAAATTCATGGTATTGTTTACAAAATCGAGGGCACGGAATGGAACTCGTGTGTATGGTTATTAATCCATGGACATGATTTGTTAAACTAAGGGAACGAATTACAAAACTGTGGCCTTGGATCTGCGTGCCCTCATAATACGGAATCCTCAAGATGGCGCCACGCCAAAGAAGTCACGTGTTTGAAACCCATGAGCACCGGCAATGACGTATGTTGTGCGTTTCCGTGAGTGCTCGGAAAAATCCGTTAGTGCTCGGGCCACGGAGCGCCACACAAGAAAATATTATTTTAAGAGCAGTTAATTCGATTAACGTCTGTTTTTTCATTTGCATGACATTTCGAAACACCAGTCGTTATTTTTGTTTGTTTGCCCAAAAAAAGTATTTGGTAAATGGACTATTTTACTATGTATTTATGCACTTTCAGCGCTTTGAAGTTTCAGTTGCGTTGCCATCTATGGAGTCAGAAAGCTTTCAAAAATACACTAACTTGCATTTTGGGGAACAACGGAGGACCTATGGATATTTAACTACTTGAGGGTAAGTAATTAATAGCAGAATTCTTATTTTCGAGTAATGAACTTCGAGTTGGCCTTTAAGCTGGGCAAGGAAAGAAACGATACAAAAGGAGCGCCATACATGTCAGTCTCCTTCGGTAGGAAATCCGTGGCACTTTCCGCACGCCATACGAAGGACTCGGACCTCCTCACGCGCAAACCGCTGCGTGTTCCCTGTATTCTAGAATGGGAAAAGAGAACTAGCTGACTTAATGACAGAACAACAGTCAAGAGCTCAACTAAAGCAAACGCTGATCACAATAATGGTGATTTGATAAAGTGCAGAATTGCAGGTGTGTTTTGGTGGTTGAAAAGACATCAGTGTGTGGACGTCAAGTGGACATGAAATTTTTGTCTGATTTGCATTTTTGAACTGTTTTTTGTTGTCAATTTGAAGTCCAGGTACCCACTGGGTTTGTCACAGTACTTTTAAAAACATCACAATTTTCACCAGTTGCAAAAAGCTTAACCTCCACTTTATTTGAAGCAGATAGTTTATTTGATCACAGTTGATATTATAGAAACAAAAAAACACACATTTTCATGTGTAAAATATCTTTCATTAAGCTTCATCAATATATACGTGTTTGTATTAAACACCATTGCAAGCACTGAAATAAAATGAACATGAAATTAAAGTCAAGAGCTTCAACATGCCAAAAACAAAATAAATACATCTTTAAAATGTTATTTGGATCACAGCGTGGACAAAACTGTCCATAAAGGTCATATTAATGAAGCTGTAATTCAAACAATCTGAGGGTTTATCTGCCTCAACAAGAAATTTGTTTTTAACCAAAAGTGTATAACATGACAGCAGTTGTTTCGCCATATGGCCAGATGAGGGAGCCATACTCATACGATTAAGGGTCACTGAGAACATTTAGTCATGCTTGTAGTGTCTGTTAAACAAGCTGGAAACATACACACTCTGTTTATTCATAAAATATTTATAGTTGACAAATGTCTATGCATGGTAAATGTTGGATTACAAAGGATAAGTAAAAAAAAGATGTCCAGCAAGATAGTACTATAGGGGTATGCAAGCACTGAAACACTACTAACTACACACTGCAAAAAATCGCTTTCTTACTTAGTATTTTTATCTTGTTTTCCAGTAAAAATGTCAAAAAATTCTTGAATCCAGATGCATTTTCTTGATGAGCAAAATGAACAAGAAAATAAGTCTTGTTTTTAGGCAAAAAGAATTTAACAAGCAAAAACAAACAAAATCTGCCAATGGGGTAAGAAAAAAAAACTTGAATTAAGTTTTACATTTTCTTAGTCACTAAATTCAAGATTATTTATCTTACCCCATTGAGTGACAAAAAATATTGACCTTTTTCATGACATTCTAATTTATTGAGATGCACCTGTATATGTGCCTATGTGTATTAACCAGAGGTGGAAAGAGTACAAAAATATTATACTCAAATACAAGTACTGGTACTTTGATGAAATTGTACTGATTTACAAGTAAAATTACTAGTCAAAAATCCTACTCAAGTAAAAGTAAAAAGTAGCTAATTTAAAATATACTCCGACTATAAGTTACTTTTTTAACAGCAAGAAGAGGGCCTCTCCTTTTTTTGTGCAAAAACAACAAAGGGACATAAAGCTCTAGTTGTGGAACCAGTTGTTTTTATTAAAGAATCAAATTAAAGTGCATTACAGGATAACTATCTCAAAGCAATTAAACAATAATAATTAATAACAGTAATAAGCATTACTATGAACTTCCTATTGAGTTTAAGCAGCAGTTGGTTTTCAAAATTAGTAGAGTTCATCCTGGCTCGCTTTGCAGTGAATAACAGACCAGCACAGCTAAAGAGATGCTCACAGGCGGCTAAGGCAGGTAGGCCAGTATTGACTTTTAGAGAAAGTTTTTTGATGTGTGGAAATGAGTTCAGCAGTTCTATCCTGTCTGAGACACAGGCAAGGTACCCATCCAGCTCTCCCATGGTTTGTGATCTTTTGGACTTCATTGAGGAGAAGAAATCATCTTCATCTGATGAGATTTGCCCGACATGCTCCAGTGCAGTCTCTGCCATCTGGTCCAGATGTTGTCTCACGTAGACCAAACCTATTGAGTGACAAACACAGAACAATGCATTTTGAATATTTCTGACAATGTTTAATTAATAAAAGTTTATCACAATGCAAAAGTTACAATATACAACCTGTGTATAACTACTCAGATTATTGTTCTCTTACAATATTGTGTTGAATAGAAACAAAGTTAACATAACTGGGATTATTTCACTGTAAAATTAAAATTGTCGTTATTTACTTACCCTCATGTTGTTCTACACAAGCTCTTGGATGTCATCAAAAATATCTTAATTTGTGTTCCGAAGATGGACGGCTGAGTAAATCATGACAATTTAAATTTAATGGTGAACTAAATCTTTAAAAACAGTATATTATGAAAAACATCAAACCTGCTTCTATGATATCAGTCCTCTCAGTCCAGGTGGTCTTGAACTTTGGGAGAAGGATTGCTGCAGCAATCAGTTCTGGGTCTTTCATCATCCCACCAAAACGCTTTTGGATACCATCCTGAATGGCGCCGATCAGTGGTTGACACATTTTGGAGGTCGCCCGCTGTCTGTTGAGTAATTCTTGAAACTGGAAGATCACAGGCAGAAGCCACCCCATATGTGTATTGGCCTCAGACTGAAGGATGTTTAGAGCCTTTACCACAGGTTTCATCACCGTGCAGTACTCAGTCAGAAAAGCGATTTCAGCTGGACTCAGCCTGCATGAAGCAGTAAATGTATAAAACTAAGAAGATTTCCAGCAGCAATAGGTGTGTAATGCACAGCAAAGTATGGAAATGTATTTTGACAATATTATACAAGTACGGAAAAACAAATAAATAAATAAGATATATTCTGAATATAAAATAAACTCACATTCTCACTTTGAATTCTTCACAGACGTTGCTAATAGCACCTCTCCCTTCTCTTGCATGATCCGTATTAATCTCTCCACAGCCATGTATGTGGAGTTCCATCGAGTTTTATTTGGACGGATGAGTTGGAGCTTGCATTCATCTTCCACTATTTCGGCTGACATATGACCTACCTGACTTGTTCAAGATTGCTTGGCATTTCCCGAAGGCTGCAAGTGACTGCCGTTTGTATGTGTCGGTGGTTGCAATTAAATTGAACAGGTGGCATGTGCACCTTTGATGTGGAGGAAGCTGGTACTCAAGACTGTTATCTTGATCTAAGATGCTGAATGTGTCCAGGTAGTCAGCATTTGGCTCTTCGAAAGGGTCTGACTCTACTTCTTCAGGCTCTCTTTGCTCACCAAACACACTGAAAGCTTTAATAAAGTTTAAGCCGTTGTCTGTTGTGATTCTTACAACCTTTCCCCTTATTCTATATTGACAATGAATGTCATCAATGGCACCTGCTAGGACATCAAAGGTGTGAGATCCTTTCAGCCTCTGGCAAGCAAGTGCAGCAGATTTCCTCTCTAAAGTTTCCTCATCTATCCAATGAATAGATGTCACCCCTATGAAACTTTGCTGGTGCGCAGACCAACAATCCGTTGTGGTGGCAACATGGCTGACTTTGCTGAGGTGTGACATCAAAGTCTTTTTAATTTGATTTGCAGCTACCTGTATTCTGGTCCGGAGAGTGGGTCTGGAAATTACCTTGCATTGAGGATTCAGTGTCAGTAAAAGTTCTTTATTAGCAGGTTGCTTCACCACAGAAAATGGATGAAGACCCTCACAGATAAAGTTAATCATGAGCTTGTCATTCTTCACCTGTGGCACATGTCTGTTTGCATTGGCTGCCATGAGGTCACTTATTTTTGCTTGCTTCCTTGGGGTTTCTGGTGCTTCCAGGGTTTGCTTCTGTGTTGCCAAAAATTCAGTAAAGGCCTTCAGCTTTGTTGGATGTTTTCTCTGTGAACAAAACACATTTTTAATCAGTATTTAAATCGAAGCCATATAAACAGTTTTAAATATTCACATTCATATTTAAAAGGCTTTCCACACGCATCACACTTTTTCTTCAACTAAAGTTTAAATAAACTTTTAAAGATTAAAGACATGAAGTATCTCCCCTGTTAACACAGCAGTACATGAATGTTCAGTGGTACATGCATGTTTAGTATGAAGAGCTCATTTGCTCTCAATTAACATTAATCTGACACATCTGACAGAAACAGTGTTTGGTTCAGTGTACCGGTACTTGATTGAGAATTGATGCGACCAATCCTTGACTCAAAAACTGCGGCCTTACAACATTGTTAATGGCTTTAGTACAGCCTATAACCTCACTTCGAAACAATACATTTTCAATTTTGAATCACTTTAACATTCAAGCAGTTGTTAATTTTAACGTGACTGTACATTAAGTCATATATCATTTACATTCAAACAAGAGGTATTTCTCATGAGACATCATTAGTGTTAGCATTATAGCATTAACCATTTACCAGCAGGTTTTTTTAGGCTATTTATTGATAAATGCAAAACAACAAGCATTGTGAATTAAAACGAAAGTTTTTGTCGGAAACATCTAGCCATGTGACTGCAAAAATATTTTTTTATTTTCTGTATTTATTATAACATTGATTAAGTTTAATTCTTCAAGTCCTTGTGAACTTACATAACAAATAAACAAATGGACTTTGGTAGATTAACGCCGCGCATGTGTAAACACATTAAGACATTATATTATTAGTTTTTAATGTGTTTACACACGCATGCGCCGCATTTACATCGCAGATAAAGCACATTCATGACATTTGCATGCTGCAAATATAATGCATTTTTTATAACATATTATTTTATCATTTTTAGTAACATCTTATTTTAATAAATGTGTTGGCTAACGTAAAACATTTCAGGAGCAAGTTTTTGGGATGTTTAGGCCTAGGCTATATAAAATTTAATTTAATTGCTTTACATAAAGTTATACATCATTTTCAAACATACTTAATGTTGAATCTAATATTCAATTACAATATTTAGGGGAATAATAAAAAATCATAAAATTCTATATTTCTATTAAAAATGGGTCCTACCATTTAAAAGGTTTGACAAAGATAACAATTTAAAGAATGTTGGTGCATCACAATCTTCCAAAGTCACGCTTTTTATTCGTAATGTAAGTTCACCAGGAGTTGAAGACTAACACCTAATCAATGTTATAATAACTTGTTTTTCTGCATTTATCAATAAATAGTCTAACTAATAAAAAGCATAGGCCTACATCTAAATAATAATAACCTAATGATATAGCTTATTCATTCGCGCAGAGGTGGACAGTAACAAAGTAAATTTAATTGAGTACTGTACACTTTTAAATATCTGTACTTTACTTGAGTATTATTTTTTTCGAGTACTTGTGACTTTACTTCACTACATTTGAAAGACAAATATCATACTTTTTACTCCACTACATTTATAAAAAGTCCAAAAGTAGAAAGTCGTTTCTATGTAGCAGGTTATCCTGTGTGCGCATTTTTTTCTGGCTTGCTTCCTTGCTCTGCCAGGACCTTTCACTGTTGCAAGTATTTCAGTTTTTCTAAGCTCACGGTTTTCCGGCTAGCTTTGAATGGCCATTTGGCAGATTTTTTACCCAAATCTGGCAACCCTGGGATCTTCCCGCTAAACTAATGTAAACGTTGGTGCTACTACACAGCTAAAAGTGCTAAAAAAAGCAAAAAGCATAATAAAAGATGAAAAAGACACATGTTATAGTATGGTGTGATTATCTGTGGGTTCAATCGAATGAGACTATGATCAGGCAAAGATCACATTTTCATGAAAATGATCAAACTTCTGATCTGCTGCTATCATTTAAAGCCGCTTGGAAAATAAACCATGTTGTTACTATAGTAATTTAAGTATTCCTGTTGACATAAAAACAATAGAACCCTGACCAAAACACAACAGAAAATGTTATGGATTTAATGGTTATAATGGGAATTTTATTATATACTTGCATGTGTCTATGTAATGGATTCTATTGGTGGGATGTTAAATCCTATTGGAATAAAACCCAAAACACTACAAAAAGTAACTTGGTAATGGTTTTAATAAAAAATCTAATTCTTAATCACAAATTCATTGTTTGTTTCAGCAGGGATGGTATTTGCAATAAAACCCCATCCACAAATTTACAATTTTCTCTATATAGTAACCATATTCCAGTTACGTGGAACCACAGTAACTAAGAAATGACCATAGTTTCACTATAGTAGCTATAGTTTATTTTTGTAGTTAAACTATGGTAATACAAATGATAATAGATTCAACAAACACATGGCTTCTACACTTGACTATTCAAGAACCTTACTACTTAATTTAGTAAATTTCTGCTAAAACTGGTAAAGGGAATACACAAAATACACTGCCTATAAATACATATAGGCCTAGGGGCCTAATGATCATACACACAGGATGATATCTAAAATAGGTTTTGTAACTTAAAAGTAAGAGTGCCATTTTTGTTTAAAACTTATTTTCTCCTGGTTATGGTCAGGTAGGAAGAGAGGGAAGTTTTTTTTGTTAATTTTACTTTTAATTATCATCTAGGAATTTTATTAAGATTCTTGGGTTAGTAAACTTTGTTTTGGTTGTTATTTTGGCTTACTCCCCCCTGAAGTTTCTGTTCCTCACATGTTTGTTAATATTTGGAGATTATTGTTTATCTTTTTTATTATTGTTTTCAAATTAAAAGATATTCATTTGAATAAGTGTTTGTGTTGACTCTGGGACGGGAGTTTAGGGTTGCCCTGGTTGTCTCTCCAAGGGATATAGTACATATCCATCTGTAAATCTTTGTTTTTAGTAATAGACATCTGTATATTATGGTCATAGTACATCCATCTGTAAATTACTTCTATAATATTGATTTATTTATGTAACTTATGCAACCACTGTATATCCTGCACTTGCTGCTATTGCACTTCTGGTTAGACCTAAACTGCATTTCGTTGCCTTGTACTTGTACATGTGTAATGACAATAAAGTTGAATCTAATGTAATGGTGTGATATAATGTGTTGACTGGAACATACTGATGCATCTCAATAAATTAGATTGTCGTGAAAAAAGGTCAATATTTTTTCACTCATTTCAGAAAGTGAAACCCATATATTATATAGATTCATTACACATAGAGTGAAATATTTCAAGCCTTTATTTCTTTGAATTTTGGGTTTTCATGATCCGTAAGCCATAATCATCAAAATCTTGTGTCTCATAAAATTAGAATATTGTAAAAAAGGTTAATATTGGAAGGTCATAGTGTCACACCCTGATCAGCTAATCAACTCAAAACACCTGCAAATGTTTCCTAAGCCTTTAAATGGTCTCTCAGTCTGGGTCAGTAGGCTACACAATCATGGGGAAGACTGCTGACTTAGATGTCCAGAAGACAAGTCATTGACACCCTCCACAAGGAGGGTAAGCCACAAAAGTTCATTGCTAAAAAAGCTGGTTGTTCACAGAGTGCTGTATCCAAGCATATTCATAGAAAGTTGAGTGGAAGGAAAAGGTGCACCAACAAAATAACCTGACAGAGGATTGTCAGGAAAAACCCATTTAAGAATTTGGTGGAGCTTCACAAGGAGTGGACTGAGTCTGGAGTCAGCGCATCAAGAGCCACTACACACAGACAAATCCTAGACATGGACTAGAAGCATCTTACCTGGGCTGTGGAGAAAAAGAACTGGACTGTTGCTCAGTGGTCCAAAGTCTTCTTTTCAGATTAGGAGCGTAATGGTACGTTATGCTTTATGCTTACGTTATGCCATTTAAACAGCGACATCTGCTGACGGACACCATGCTGCGTTTGTCACAGGAACACGCCAGCTGACGATAATGAGGAAATTAAGTCGAGGGAGTAGGGCATAGGAATGATCACTTCCATTTGGACCTGTCCCCGTGACGGTTCGGTACAAATACACGTACCGTTATACCCCTATTTCAGATGAAAATAAATTTCATTTGGAAATCAAGGTCTCAGAGTCCACTGTGTTTTCTGAAGTCCACAGTCAACGCAGCCATCCAAGAAGCTTTATGGAGATGCTGATTTCATTTTCCAGCAGGACTTGGCACCTGCCCACACTGCCAAAGGTACCAAAAGCTGGTTCAATGTTACTGTGCTTGATTGGCCAGCAAACTCGCCTGACCTGAACCCCATAAAGAACCTATGGGAAGATGAGAGACACCAGACCCAATGCAGATGACCTAAAGGCCGCTATCAAAGCAACATGGGCTTCCATTACACCTGAGCTGATTGCCTCCATGCCATGCCTCATTGATGCAGTAATTTATGCAAAAGGAGGCCCAACAAAATATTGAGTGCATAGAAATGAACATACTTTTCAGAAGCCTGGCATTTCTATTTGAAATATCCTTTTTTATTGACCTTCTGTAATATTCCGAGTATGTGCAATCCCTGGGATCGAACCCATGACCTTGGCATGGCTAGTGCCACGCTCTAACCACTGAGCTACAGGAAAGCTATCATATAAAGACCTTTCCATATAGGTCAAAACCTTAGTTAAAGTGATAGTTCACCCATGGACAAAAATTCTGTCATCATTTACTCCCTCTCATGTCATGGCAAACGGCTTTCTTCTGCAGAGCACAAGAAATATATTTTGGAGAATGCTGCGAACATAATATGTCTCCATGCAGGACATTTTAAAGACAAAGTGGTGTTCTAAATGTGAAAGAACCTCTGCAGCATTTACAATAAAGCTGCTCCGCCCACTACAAATATGGAGTGCAGTTCAGATTGGGTCCTTCCTTACAATCTATTTTAATCCTTTAAGGAGACATTTGTGGGTCGGGATAAGAGAAAAATGCTGTTATTGCTATTTGCATTGCTAATCAGCATTCCCAGATTGAATGGAGAGTGAGCCTGAAAGCAGGCCACCTTTTCCAGCTACAGCAGTTCAAAGCATTTGCTCTGCCTACCACTCTCTCTCTCGCCCTCTCTCTCTCTGTGCTCCAATTTCAGGAGCAGAATTCCCATTTCCTGAAAAAAGAGCATGTGTGTGTGCACATCTGTGTCTGAGAGAGACTCTGTTTGGAGTGTCTAGTTGAGCTAGAGCATGACCATCTAAAGCAATTGCATTTGAATAAATGGAGCATGATTATCATTCTGCCAGAAGTCAGTCAGGCAGACAGAAATTATATGTTTGTTTTCTGAAGCCTTGTATATGTGGCCTGTCTCACGGTTTCTTTGTATGGCTTTTCTATTTTCTTATTATTATGAATGAAATGCTTAAAATTATTAAAATGAGATCAAAATATTACCTTGCTCTGTTTCTATATAAACTGTAACTGTTTATAAGTAAAAGTGGTGAATTTGTCAAGCTATGGCAACCCATACTTGACATTTTTCCTCTGCATTTAACCCATCAAGTGAGTTGTAAACACTTAAACACCCGGAACAGTGGGCAGCTGTCACTGCTGTCACTATCACTAGCTGTCTACAGTACTTTTTGTTTGTTATGACCAAACCCCTAAATTGTTGTGTGTGTCCCGCATCATCCATATTTGCACAATTAATCTTATGTAGCACAAGAACATTTGTAATAGCCAAAAATACATCGTGTGGGTCAAAATGATTGAGTTTTCTTTTATGCCAAATTTCCTACCGTAACTATATATAGGCTAAACTTTATTTATGTGAGTGGATGCAGCAAAGGCACTGCATAGCAAAATGGCCAGTGTTAAATCAACACTTCTCAAAGTACGCATGGTCCCACTCAAAAGCTTCTTATTGTGAAGGAAAGCACTTAGACATCAACACTTCTCCTACAGTCCTCAACTGTGGTGATAATTCATGCATGACAGTGCATGCTGGGATTTTTGTACTATGTTGATGGCAGCATGAAACTTTTGGTTTATTGTCACCATTGGTCATGATTAAATCATCTTAAAAACTATCAACTGCTAGTTTCACTGATTAACAACATAACATATATTATTGTGAAAGTGAAAATGGTCCTGTGGCAAGGGGGGCGTGGTCACGCTCCGTCTGGGAGGGAGGAGCTTCAGTCCGGAGCACGGAGGGTGGTAAGTAGGTCAGGTGTGACTTCTAACCTGCTGTCTTGTATTACAGTGATTGGTGAGAGGAGAGACAAAAAGCGCCGCCGAGGGCGCAGATGGGGCTTGCGTCATGAGAAAGACAGGCGTGCACGAGAGCGAGAGATGCCGGGACGCACTTTGTTTATTTGTGTTTGTTTGATGTTTTGGTTTTTACCCGTTTTGAAAATAAATATTATTTTCGATTTCAACCTGCCGACCCTGCCTCTTTCTTCCTTACACAACGAACATTGTTACACTGGTGCCGAAACCCGGGAGGAAAGAGGAAGCCGCTGCCGTCATGCATCCTACGCCAGGATCGCCGTTTGCGGAAGTCATTCAGGCACTCGCGGGACTCCACGCAGAACAACACCGGGCCTCGATGGTGCAGGAGAGGAGGTTCGAGACTCTCCTGCGGGCCCAGACTGAGGGCCGCGAGATTTTCCGGAGCTGGTTGGCGTCCGGACGACAGCAGGCGGACGCTGTGTCGACCCGCGCCACATCCCCACCGCTGCTGCTCCACAAGATGGGACCGCTCGATGACCCGCAGGCGTTCTTGGAGCTCTTCGAGAGGTCCGCGGAGGGGGCGGGCTGGCACCGCGGGGACTGGGCCGGTCGTCTAGTCCCACTACTGACAGGAGAGGCTCAGCTCGCGGCGCAACAACTGCCAGCCACGAACCTCTGCAACTACACTGACCTCCAAAGAGCTATTATCCAGCGGGTCGGTCGCACCCCTGAGCAGCAGCGGCAGCGCTTCCGGTACCTGGAACTGGGGAAGGGCGACCAGCCGTTCGCCTGGGCGCAGCAGCTCCAAGACGCCGCCCGCAAATGGCTACTGGACGAGACCAGCGACGCGGATTCCGTGGTGGAAAAGGTGGTGCTGGAGCAGTTCGTGGGACGGCTCCCCAAGCCCACCGCCCAGTGGGTCCAGTTTTCCCCTGGAACAGTCTCGAGATGATTCGCTCAAAAATGCATTTGAACAGGTCCGTACCATCGACGGACAGCCTCTCCAACGGCATTTAGGGCAGACAGCAACACTAAATCGTCTAACGGCCCGCTTCTTTTGGCCGGGCATTCACGAGAACGTGCGCAGATGGTGTGCCGCTTGTCGTGAATGCCAGCTGGTAAACCCACCGGCCACCCCAAAAGCACCATTGTGCCCTCTTCCCCTTGTTCAGGCCCCCTTTGAGAGAATTGGTATGGACCTGATCGGGCCGTTAGAGCGATCTGCACGAGGGCATCGATTTGCATTAGTCATTGTGGATTATGCAACCCGATACCCGGAGGCGGTGGCGCTCCGCAGCATTTCAGCAAAGAGTGTTGCGGAGGCTCTCTTCTCATTGATCTCCCGCGTGGGAATCCCCAAAGAGGTTCTCACGGATCAAGGCACGACGTTTATGTCACGCACACTGCGCGAACTGTACGGATTATTGGGCATTAAAACGGTTCGAACAAGCGTCTATCACCCACAAACGGACGGCTTGGTCGAGCGTTTTAACCGTACGTTAAAAGCCATGATCCGGAAGTTCGTTCCCGAGGACACCAAAAATTGGGATAAATGGCTAGAGCCTCTGTTATTTGCTGTCCGCGAGGTCCCGCAAGCCTCCACGGGATTTTCTCCCTTCGAGTTGCTCTACGGTCGCCAGCCCCGTGGGGTTTTGGACGTCCTAAGGGAAACTTGGGAGGACGGACCGTCCGCTAGTAAAAATGAAATTCAGTTTGTCCTCGACCTGAGAACAAAACTCCACACTTTAGGGCGGCTCTCAATGAAGAATTTGTTACAGGCCCAGAACAGACAGAGACAGCAATATGACAGAGGTGCTAGATTATGCAAATTTACACCGGGAGAGAAAGTGCTCGTCTTGCTTCCTACATCGAGCTCAAAATTACTCGCCAAGTGGCAAGGACCCTTTGTGGTCACACAGCGATTGGGGGATCTCAATTATGAAGTAATACGACCGGATAGGAGCGGGGCACATCAAATATATCACCTCAATCTCCTTAAAAAATGGAATGAGGCTGATGCCGTGATGCTGGCGACGGTGGTGAGTAGAGAGGATGATATCGGGCCGGAGGTATACAAACCTGGCCGATCTATCGCTCTCGGCTCTGGGGGAGATCACCTCTCACCCTCCCAGATCACGGACATAACTCGTTTACAGGCACAGTTTGCCGGTGTGTTTTCACCCCTACCCGGTCGAACTACGCTCATTGAACACCATATTGAGACCACGCCGGGCGTGGTAGTGCGCAGCCGGCCGAATCGTTTGCCTGAACACAAGAAAAGTGTGGTTCAGGAGGAATTAGGCGCCATGCTCGATATGGGAGTAATCGAGGAGTCCCACAGCGATTGGGCGAGCCCAATAGTTTTAGTTCCCAAAACCGACGGCTCGGTGCGCTTCTGTGTGGATTATCGCAAGGTGAATGATGTGTCGAAATTCGACGCATATCCCATGCCGCGGATTGACGAGTTGCTGGATCGACTAGGTTCGGCTCGTTTTTATTCGACACCGGATTTGACAAAAGGATACTGGCAGATCCCCTTATCTCCTTTATCCAAAGAAAAAAACAGCCTTCACCACGCCGTTCGGTTTGCACCAATTTGTCACACTTCCATTCGGCTTATTCGGAGCCCCGGCCACGTTTCAGCGACTGATGGACCGTGTTCTCCGACCCCACACAGCATATGCCGCTGCGTACTTGGATGACATCATCATCTATAGTAATGATTGGCAGCGGCATATGCAACACTTGAGAGTGGTCCTGAATTCGCTGAGAGCGGCGGGACTCACGGCTAACCCGAAGAAGTGTGCGGTTGGGCGGGCGGAGGTAAGGTATCTGGGCTTCCACTTGGGTCACGGACAGGTGCGTCCCCAAATTGATAAGACTGCAGCGATTGCAGCCTCTCCGAGACCCGAGACCAAAAAGGAGGTGAGGCAGTTCTTGGGGCTGGCCGGCTATTATAGGAGATTCATCTCAAATTATTCGACGCTCACCAGCCCGCTGACAGACCTCACTAAAAAGGACGTGCTGGAGCCTTGCCAGCGGGCTTTCACCCAAGTAAAGGCTGCCTTATGCGTTGGCCCTCTATTGCACGCTCCTGACTTTAATCTTCCCTTTGTTTTACAGACGGACGCATCGGACAGAGGTCTGGGGGCTGTCCTGTCTCAGGGGGTAGAGGGTGACGAGCGGCCGGTGCTGTACATCAGTCGGAAGCTCTCACGGAGGGAGACGATGTACAGCACCATTGAAAAAGAATGTCTAGCGATTCGGTGGGCCGTCCTCACCCTCCGCTACTATCTCCTGGGCCAGGAGTTCACGCTCTGTTCGGACCATGCACCCCTCCAATGGCTCCACCGAATGAAGGATACCAACGCGCGGATCACCCGTTGGTATTTAGCTCTTCAGCCCTTCAAATTTCAGGTGGTCCACAGACCGGGGACGCAGATGGCTGTGGCTGACTTCCTCTCCCGGAGGGGGGGGGAGAGGCTGCAGTCCGGATGAGGCCCCGGCCTGAGTCGGGCAGTGGGGGTATGTGGCAAGGGGGGCGTGGTCACGCTCCGTCTGGGAGGGAGGAGCTTCAGTCCGGAGCACGGAGGGTGGTAAGTAGGTCAGGTGTGACTTCTAACCTGCTGTCTTGTATTACAGTGATTGGTGAGAGGAGAGACAAAAAGCGCCGCCGAGGGCGCAGACGGGGCTTGCGTCATGAGAAAGACAGGCGTGCACGAGAGCGAGAGATGCCGGGACGCACTTTGTTTATTTGTGTTTGTTTGATGTTTTGGTTTTTACCCGTTTTGAAAATAAATATTATTTTCGATTTCAACCTGCCGACCCTGCCTCTTTCCTCCTTACACAACGAACATTGTTACAGGTCCATACCCGAAATGTGACCTCTGCATTTAACCCATCCAGTGTAAAGTGAACACACATACACCCAGAGCAGTGGGCAGCTATCACTGCAGCACCCGGGGATCAAACGGGGGTAAGGTGCCTTGCTCAAGGGCACATCTGGTTAGTTATAAGTTAAGTTGTTAATGTTAAGCTGTTTGTAGAGTTGTTCAATCAGATCTTGAGAGATTTAATGTCGTCTTTCATCTTCAGTTTATTTCAGCTAGGCCGGTTTCAAAGACAAGGCTTAGCCTAAGCCAGGATTATGCCTTAGTTAAATTAGCCTATTTAAGTTGCTTTTATTAAAATGTAATAGAAAAAACATTACTGATGTGCATCTTAAAACAAAACAATGGCACTGATATATTTTAAAATATGTCCGGGCAAGTTATTTTAGGTTAAGACAGCTCAAAATTCCTTTTAGTCTGGGACTGGTCTTAAGCCTTGTCTGTGAAACCGTGCCCTAATGTTGAGACTGAATGTCAGTTGTAGTTCTTGTGTTTATCATAACACAAGTGATTCTGATTGTTAACAGCAGGTGCTTGTCTTCAATGCTTAATAATGCTTAATAATCAATTAATAACTTAATCATCTTATTATCTTTAACACTACACCAGTGTTAAATATGTTCTCTGAGCAGTGTTGATTTAAATTGGCCATTTTGTTATGTGACAAAAATGGCCAGAAACACACCTACAAACTCCACTCGCTGCTGCCCTCTCTTTGGGAATTACCCACTCAAGTTTGGTATCTATGTAAAGCTTAAGGCTGATTTATACTTCTACGCCATAGGCAACACACTGGTTTTCATTTATACTTCTGCATCGTTGTCCGCGTCGACAGGCAATGACCACTAGGCGTCAGTGTCCACAGGCGTGTTGCTTGTGTAACCAAGACAAGAGCCGAAGAAGAAGCGGCTCATTGTTGTGTACGCTGTCTGAGAAGCATTAGCAGTGACAGCGACAAGTAAACAGTCACTTTTGCAGCATGAGTTGTTAAAAACAGTAGAACATGTAATGTATTTAGATAATTCATTCATAAATGCATATGAATAAACCAGACGCTATCGCAAAGTTTTTTGACCTGAAGGGAGGGGTTCAAGCAGACCAATCACAGCGCTTGCGGGTCCGCCTTGGGTTGACGCTTTTTTACCTTTTTGGAGAGGTGCGTGTCGGCTACGGCGTAGGTCCGATGCAGAAATATAAATCAGCCTTTAGAATTTCAGCTTTCAGGTTCATCGAATCTCATGCCCTGTGCAAAGGTAAAGTGTGGGGCTCCTCCAAGCTATATGAAGTAAATGATTCTCATTTGTGTGAATTGTGATATACTTAAATATAAATAGATCACCTCAGTATCCCTTTAAACATGAATTGACAGTTTAACTATATTTAATTTGTAATGTTCAAAACATTACACAATTAACTATTAAAGGTCCAAAGTATAGCATCTAGTGGTGAGGTTGCGAATTGCAACCCACCAGCTCACTTTACCCCTCCCCCTCCTGTTCTAAGCGCTATGGAGTCTGTAAGAGGATTAAGATGTCGTCATGTTTTTGCTTCTTTCCCAAAAGAGAAAACGTATTTACGAAACGCACTCTGTAGAGCCGTTTGTCCGTTTAGCGATACTGTAGTCACAACATGGAGAATTCTATGTAAGGGTGAGCCCGCGGTGTATGTAGATAAAAATAGCTTGTTCTAAGATAAGAAAAACATAACGCTTCATTGTGTAAGGTCTTTATACACCTCTGAACACACAGTTGTGGATATTATATTGCATTTCTGTTAATAGAGACTCCAAAAACGTACACATAGTACCTTTAATGGTAAAAGAAATGTTTCCCACAGTAACGTGTGTAAGTGTGTTCATGCGTTCAATATGGGAGACATCTAAAATATTCTGTAAAGATGGCCCAAGGACTGGAGTTGAAAACCCCTGATATAAACTTCCAAGCAGGTTTGGGTTGGAGCTAAACTGTGCAGAGCTGCGGCCCTCCTGGAATTGAGTTTGACACCTGTGATATAGACTCTAAGTAGTGTTGATTTAATGCTGCGTTCAAGAGAACTCGGGTTTCGGATATTGTGATGTAAAATATCAGATTTCCAACTTCAATCGTTCAAGTCAACCACGTGTCACGTTTGCATGTTTACCACCTGACGTCACCATGAGACGCAGAACGAAGTTCGCGCTCTTCTGTCAATTTTGGGGAAAACACAAAGCGAAAAAAAATAAGGTAAGTTAACATGTTTAATAAATAACTGTACAGAAGTTAAATGTCACTAATTAAAATATTTTATAGATAACAAACATACATAATAAAAAATACATTGAAATACTGTGATATTGGCAGGTTGCCTATAACCATGGGTAGTCTGTATAATACATTTAATTGTCAGCAATGATACTTCACATTCATTTTTCTGATACTTTGACTATTTTTTACTTTTTAGAAATGCAATTTTCACATACAGGTACTGAGTGGGCAAGACTCTTTGACATGGACAAAACAACATTTTTTCGGCATCTTCGTGCGAGTCCATCACAATTCCAGTACCTTGAAGAAATACTGAGAAGGCAGGGTCTGAACTTGGAACAACAGACTGCTGGTCGACCATGTAAATCAAAAGCTTGGTCTTTTCCAACCAAAACAGTTTCCGAGAGATTTCAGACAAGTTTGTCTCAATCATCAGCACATAACTGTTGTGGAAGTACTCCAAACCTTTTGCACCACGGTACCATCATTAATCAACTGGTTCAGTGCATGTGAAAAGGAAGTAATGAGTACATCCTTCAGACACGTGTGGCATGGATGGAATTATTGGTGCAATTAACGGTTGCCACTTCAGAATACAGCGGCCAAACATGAGAGGTGGTGACTACTTCAACAGGAAAAATTACTACTCTGTGGTCCTACAGGCTATCATGGATGACAGCGGACAGTTTTGTGACATTTTTGTTGGAGCTCCAGGAAAAGTACATGATGCTAGGATCCTAAGAAAATCCTGCTTCTTTGAGAAGTGGGAGGAGAAAATGGGAAAATTACATTACTACTCCTAAGCGTGACAATGGTACTCTTTCCGTGCAGGACCAAGAGTATAATTGTAAAATGTGTCGTGGACATGTGGTGGTAGAACAGGCCAACTTAGAGAGTTGCAAAACATGAGGCAGGATGTGGTAATCATGCTCATAATGGCTGCTTAGATGCTGCATAACCTATCCCATACCTATGTTAGTTTCCAGCACGTGATCCGCGCGCAGAACGTCAGAACGCGTCCCACTGAGCAAAGGCTCCTCACTAAGGCAAACACTGATCACAGAAATGGTGGTTTGTTAAAATTTCAACATTTTTTCAACATTAATTGTGGGTGCAAAAGTGATATTGATTCAATGAAATTAACATTGACAAATCAATCAGTTTCCAACATTATTCAATGCTTGCATGCTATCTGGGAAGTCTTTATGCAGCCCCACGAGGGAAAACGTATGTGGGGTATACAATGAACTTTGATTTAAATATAACCATTGGGTGTCACTGTATTGTCACATTATTTTCTGTATCAGTATTGCACGTCCACAGACCCTCCTAGCTAGAAATAAATATTGAACTTCATATCTACGTCCAAGAGGGGTCGTTGTCCGACGTCCAGATACTGAACCAGATTTGCACGTCGTGTAGACGTACAGATATGGTCTTGGACTGACTGACGCAATATAGACATGATCTGCACGTCTGGCAGACATCACGAGATTTGTTGGGATGTGTCGAGCAATGCTGACATTAGATGCACTGTCATCGGCACATGCATGCGTCGTGTGGCTCTCTGGAGCACGCGCTGGATACTAACAATCAAATCAGGAAGTGTTTGAATATAGTCGTTATTTTTTTGCGTACAAAAACTATCCTCGTCGCATTATATTAATTCCACCAGAGTCGTGTAGACTATTTTACGATGTATTTAGGCACTTTAAGTGCTTTGAAGTTTGGTTGCGTTGCCATCTATGGAGGAGTCAAAAAGCTTTAAAAAATACACTAATCTGCATTTTGGGGGAAAACGGAGGACCTATGGATGTTTAACTATTTGAGGGTGATTAATGAATGACAGAATTTTCATTTTTGGGCGGAGGTACGCTTTAACCTCATGACAAAACAGTTTCCTTTTAACATCTCTTTTCTGGCTTTGCCCACTCGTTGCTGCAGGATTAAGCCAATGTATCTGAGGTCTTCTTCCATCCATTTTCCTTTCTACTACTTGCTGCGGCTGGGTTGTCTCCGGGTTACTGAGTGTTGGTAAGTTTCTGCCTTGTTGGGCTTCGTCTGGGGTTCTGATACCCTGTGGACTGTGATGCTTGTCCCGCCACTGGGCTTCACCCGACTGGTTTGCCCTACCTCTTGTGAAGTATTGGTCAATGCGAGGCCCCTCACTAAGCTCTTTCAGGCACTTTTTCCTGCCCTGATGGATTTTTAAACTTTTTTCTGATGTTATCTTTGTCCAGCCACAGATGCATTTCTGTAATTTTTGTCCTGTTGTTCCAACTTCTGCCGTGCTGATCTCCTGATTTGCCATTTCCATTCCAAGGTCTGTTGCTATGCGATCCGTCCATGAGTCATCTCTGCCCTTTCACAGCAGTCACTGGTTTTAACCATGTTGTTCAGATTTGTTTAATAAGACTAGATGTTATAATCCCAATATTCATATTTTTATTATTCCAAGTTCATATTTGAACTTTAAAGTTCTTTTTCTAACTCTAAAGGTTCAAACTCTTCTAAAAGTGTGTAAACAGTGCATCTATAATGGAAAGCATGCATGATTTAAATGTGTTGCTTTATTCAAGTGACAACGTTTTTTGTCATGTAGCTGCTTTAACACAGCACAATTTATAACATGTGAATCATATCATACATAACCTTTCAGCATGACATTTGAAGCATTAAGAGCTACTTTAATCTGTCATTAAAACCTACAGAGAGAGGCTTACCAGTGTTTCTTTCACAAATCCACTCCTGAAAGCCACGTCAGTGCTGTCAGTTTACATCGCACATGATTAACCTCATGTCACCCAGTGAATGGAGGTGTGAGACTGTAAGGAGGCATCATTCATCCATTCATATGATTTGTGCTGTAAGACGGTTTCAAAGTGAAAACATATACAAACGTTACTGCGCATGCGTGCTATTTTAACCTCAATTTAACTTCCGAGTGCCTGTAGATTTGAGTGCCTGTAGATTATTTCTGATAACAAGCGAAAGAAACCGAGAAAAAACGTTGACCAAACTTGTCTCTCCAGTATTTTGAATTTAGACTGCAATACCAATCTCAACCGCTAGATGTCAATGTCCCGTAGGGTTTCTTTAAATGCGACCAAACTACAGGACCCATTCAACAAATTGTTTATTTAATAAAATGAACATACAACACAATTCAACAAATCGTTTATTTAATACAATTATTGTACAATAAAACAACAATATACATTTATATTAACATAAATTAAATGATATAGTTATAAATATATATATATATATATATATATATATATATATATATATATATATATAAATAGTTATATTATTAGACATAGCCAAACACCAATCGGAAGTTAACTGAGGGTCAAGGCACGCGCAAATATTTCTGTGATAGGATTTTTATAGGAAAAAACTCTGACAAAATCTGTCCATGGCCACGAGTTAGTAGGGACTACAAAGGGTTTTATTATAAAGAGGTTTTAAATCAAGAACACCTGCAATATGCAAGAAAACAGTAAATGATTTAAATGATTTAATACCGTGTTGTCAAAGTTGACAAGCACTTTTTAATAGCCTACTTTTTATGGTCCGATATTTGCGAAACCTAGTGACAAATATAAAGGGTGACAAAAAAAATGACGAAATATGGAGATTCAGGGTTTCAGAAGGATAGCAGCGATGTTATCAGAGAACAGGCACTTTAATAGCCAAATCTCTATTTATATTTATAAACGCATGTACATTAAGACTTGATTTACAAGAACCCTAAGATCAGTCATTACTAATGTATGTGTAGCAGATCGAATCACATGTGCCCAGGTGATTCGGCTGACGTTAATTAATAGCCTTGAACTTGCGGGTAGCCTACATAAGGTGAGAGTTTGCCGCGGTTAGGCTGCCAGCTTACCTCGCTGTAGCTCGGGCTCACAACTGTGAATGAGGGGTTTAAAGACCCGTCAGAGCTAAAGGCTAGCTGGGAGGATCACATGGCTGTTTTTACCCTGTTCGTCGTCGCTCGGCACCCGAGTTGGCGTTTCTGTCCTTGAACGAACTGATTTTGGTATGTGATGACTGTTTTTATCCTGTTCGTCGTTGCTCGGCACCCGAGTTGGCGTTTCTGTCCCTGAACGAACTGATCTGGATATGTAATGACTGTGTTGCCCTGTTCGTCGTCGCTCGGCATCCGAGTTGGCGCTTCTGGTTCTGGACGAATTGGTGGTCTGGATTGTTGTTTGTTTGTTTTTTTGCCTCATGTTTGTATTGTGAGGAATTTGTTTCTTTTACTTTTAAGTTGTCTTAATTGTACTGTGTTACTTAATGTTTAATTTGGAATTTGTGTATTGTGTTGGTTCTCTTTTTTTTTTAGCTCTCGGGTCATCTGGAGGGGGAAGCTGCATGTTGTGTGTGATGGTTGTTTTCTTTGTCACATTTTGAGTGTTGTGTAATTTATACTTTGTACTTGATTTCCTGATTTGGTATGTCTGTGTGATGGGTATGGTGTGGTATTTAAGTCTGTAAGCAGCCACCCACTGCAGTCCCCTGCTCTTGGAGAGCTTAATTTCTCTTGGGTGCGTGTCATAGCCTATTTGGCAACTTAAATAGTTGATTTTAAATATTAAATATATTAGGATTTAATAAATTTTTCTACATTTATACTCCTGTCTCTTGCCTGGACCTTTTTGGTAATGAACGTGTCCTTAGTATTTCTCCTGTTTCCTCACAGGGTCGTGAGGTGGCGTAGTCGACTATTTAAAGAGAATTTCGGTCAAATTCTATACCTGGGCCCTTTTTGGCCTTGCCCCCCACTCCGCGCCGCTATATGGTAAAGAATGAATTGTGATTTTAAAGGCTAAAGACTAAAATATTTTTGCATTGAAACTTAGAATTAAGTGGAAAGTTTAACGTTTTAAGCAAACAAGACCAACGTTAACGCTGCGCACAAGTTTCTCCACTGTGCAATAAATGATGATCATGATTTAATAACAGAAAATGCTGTGAATGTTTTATTAAAGAGTACGTTCCACGAGATCATAAACAATACATTTCATGCATTTTGTAATGTTGCCGTGTTTGAAAGTATCCAGTCTGCCAAAGTTGTAAATCCGAAGGTGAACGAATAATAAAGTAGCTTGTAAAAATGGGAGTCGACTCTGAATCACGTCGTGACCCGTACGAGTCTTAAACCTCCGTGTAGCTACGTCTCTAGAAATAGTCCCCCCAGCTTGCGAAAACTTAACTAAACCAATCACAGCAGACTAGACCATCTGACCAATCACATCAGACTACGCTAGCGGAAAGGCGGAGATTAAACCAATGAATCGCGGAACAAATCATTTGAGAGTCAGTCGAGAAGTAAGGTAATAAAAACTGCTTATTACGAATAGTGTTTTTACACCATGTATGTACATAAACCAGTTGTCGGACACTCATAAACCAAAGTAGGCCCTTAAAAATCAGAAGCTATTTACTCTTTAATAAATGGAACAAGGAACGCTTGATAAATGGTATACAAACATTTAGAATAATTTTTAGGATGTTTCTGCATTTTACACTACTTGCAGCATTCTTGTCGCTGAAATGCATCTAAAAGTAAATTTGTGTTTCAGATCACGTATCGTGATGTTGTATCTGAACGAATACTCCACTGGTGTTGACCTTAGAAGTAACTTCTTATGTAATGAATGTTTGCTTTGTTCCCTCTGTTGTCATGTTCAGTGTTTTAGCTATGAGAAGATCTCAGAGTGCCTATGGCCACCAAATAACCAGTGATCAGACCACCTGAATTGTCAAATTGTTGCTATAGTTACGGCAGTCAGAGGCTACGTTCACACTGTCATTTTTTAGGATTGACAACTGTATTTACTTACAGGCGTGAGTCTCGAAATGTCCTGTTCACACAGCAGCTTACAGTTGTGGCTTGTATACTGTCTGTATGAACGAGCAACAGAACTCACGCCCGTATTCTATTTGCACTCGCTGCCTTTAACCATAGTGACACGACGGGTACGTTCACACAGCGCCAAAATACGGTTGTCACACCTGTATTTGAGTCCTTAAAACGGTTGTGTTCACACGCACTTCGGTTATTTACGGGTGTGACAACCGTATTCTATAACCAAACTCACACCTGTAAATTTTCGGGACTCACAACCGCATTTGCGGAGAAGCCCTGCTGTGTGAACGGGGACCGTACTGGACAAATAGTTGTCTGTGTCGTCACTGTCATTCTCTGTCACTGTGTTAATGTACAAAGCATGAAAATGACCGCAAACCGCGCTGCATTAACGTTATGATATGATAGAAAGTTTTACGTGTATAATTAAATGCAGGTCTTAATTTGTGCCGGAACAAGCCGGAAAATCCGATCCGGCACCTCATTTGGCAGATCCCGCTCCTCAAGCGCTAATGAAAGACGTTCGTGCTGGCGTGTTGCGCGCATATATTTCATTAAAAAGCACGTATAATAATGAGAATGTCAATAACTGTATCCCCTTTAAGTATAAAACTATAATACAAGTAGGAAATTATAGACTTGTTATCCATGCCAAGTTTTGGAGGTTTTCTAACAGAACATTGCGCTTTTGCAAGCGCTCTGTCATCTCCTTTCCTTGCTTGTGCGCCTCACAAACTGAACCAAACTCAGCAGCATATTAGCACAGCGTTTAACTTTCGTTTTATTAATCTGTTCATTGTCAAAAAGTCAGCGTATTTATTCATTTTAGACTGATTTTATGTGAAAAATATTTATTCCATACGGCTATTTTCCTTAAACCATCAACCTGAAATGTGGGAAGTAGGCTAACGTTAGTTTCCTGACATCATGCACGTCGCGTGCTTCGCATTATATATTAAAGGGAACTTGTCATGTAAACACTTCAAAAAGAGATATTTGTGTTGTTGGACAAATGCTGCGAAGAGACGCAGAAGAACTGATGAACGGTAAACGGATGATTAACGTTAAATGCTTAATATGGTTATTACATACATGACGACATACACGACGGCAGCCTCCTTCTGTAAACTTCTGAATTCTACACAAAAGTTGAGGGCTGTGTTTTACATGCACAAATATTCACAACATCATCATTATGACAATAAAAAAGTCAATGACCTTAACGCGCGGATTTGAAACACAAGACTAGCACGTTAAACTTCTTTAATCGCATGTCCGTATCCATTTCCTATGCGCATTTTCAAAACATCTAAATAGTAGAATAGAAAACCCCACAGATATTGCACATTCCGTTACTTTTGCCAACCCCACTACCTTGCCGGATCTGCCACACCCCTTGTTCCGGCACCGCGTAATTTACGAATTAAGCACTGATTAAATACTTAATATAATGTTAAATATATGATATATGTGTTTAGAAAGCTGCTGTAGTTTCAGTTTAATTGTTAAAACTTTACTCTTGTAAGATCTCGCATGTACTGAATGGGACTTCCGGAGAGTGGTTGGCTTTGTAAAACGTGCGATTGCCGTTGTCACTAATGTTGTTTTAAATTATTTTGCCTTTTAAAATAAACTTTAAACATGCAAATCCTCTTGTAAAGTCGTCTTTGCACGATGGTAAGTGTAACATGCGTCTAATTTCGTACACTGCTAAGTCCATTGCAATATTGACGTCGTGTCACTATGGTTACAGGCAGCGCGTGAGTTCGGTTGCTCGTTCATACAGCCAGTATACAAGCCGCAACTGTAAGCTGCTGTGTGAACAGGACATTTCGAGACTCACGCCTGTAAGTAAATACGGTTGTCAATCCTAAAAATTGACAGTGTGAACGTACCCGACGTCAATATTGCAATGGACTTAGCGGTGTATAAAATTGGACGCATGTTACACATACCATCGTGCAAAGACGAATTTGCAAGAGGATTTGCATGTTTAAAGTTTATTTTAATCTGCAAAATAATTTCAAATAACATTACTGACGGCAATTGCACGTTTTACCAAGTCAACCACTCACCGGAAGTCCCATCAGTACATGCAGGATCTTACAAGAGTAGTTTTATGACCGTTGAGGTGCCGCCATCTGCTGGTGAACAATTAAACTTAAACAACAGCAGCTTTCTAAACACATATATCATACACTTAACGTTATATTAAACATTTAATTATACACGTAACATTCTATCAAACGTTTAATATCACTTTTAAGGTTTTATATTTTCATAATGCAATACTCCATATATCTCACTTATTGTGCAACAAGCGCAAATATTCATATGTGTGCAGTATTTTTACATAACAGTGCTGATATTACACTGTGGTGTCTATGAAAGCCTATATAGTATCGCATTAGTGCTGCTATTTAATGAAAGAAGACAACAGGTTCACACAACAGGGCTTCTCAGTAAATACTGTTGTGTATTTGTACAGGTGTGAGTTTCCGGTTGTCACACTTGTAAATAACTGAACTGCATGTGAACACAACCGTATTAAGGACTCAAATACAGGTGTGACAACCGTATTTTGGCCCTGTGTGAACATGGGGATTTGTTACTTTGCAGTTTAACTGTAAATACTCGTAAGCCACACTGATTCTGCTCAGTTCATTACACATCTCAAAGGTCTCAAACTTTTTCAATCAAAGACAGCAACATTTACATTTTCCTTACATTTACATTTTATTGATTAATGTGTCAAACTGTAATATAATATAATGAATAAAATGCATTTGCCAAAACAAGGGATTTTTTTGTATTCAGCTACTGTCATTTAGATCATATAGGATCATTTAGGTCCAAGCAAACAGACCCAGTGACTAGTACACACAGTTAGATGCTAAGCAGAGAAATTCTCTGTTTGTAGTTCAGTAGTATTCATGTCCAATAAGATGAAATTATCTGCACATCATGTCCTTAGCAAAATAGGGACTGTCCTTAAACTGGTGAAATACAAACGCTTTACAGCATTTGATGCAGATGTCAGATTGTTGAAGCACTTGATCTGGCTAAAGGAAACTGTTAGAATGTCCCCATTTTCTTCAACTTCTTCAAGTCCTAACTGCTTTTTTTTGCAATGTTTTTCTCTTTTACAGAGTGCCAGAAAAATACATCTCTACTCTGGGACTATGTTGCTTCTTCTCCTGGAGGTCTTTTTGGTATCATTACAGTGTATGAAATTGAATCATGTCTGTTCATTATACCAGAGACTGGTCAAACAATCTATCTAACCCATCTAACCTATCAACCCATCTAAACTTTCAACCACCTATCTAACCCAATCAAGCTATCAACCAACCTATCTTACCCATCTAATTTATCAATCCATCTAAACTATCAACCCATTTATCTAACCTAATCTAACCCACCTATGTAACCGATCTACCAAACTAACTACACCATCTAACTAACTTATCCATGTATTATGTATGTAATAAGTTTACATTATATTTAAGTATATGTTAAGTGTTAAGTTACATCAAGTACTAGGTCAGTTTACAATAGCAGATTATTATATAACCGTTATTCTACTGGATGGAATTAGTACTCACCTATAATACAACTATACTATACCCTTTTTTTGTGATTGGGGTGAAGCTTTCCTATAACATATAGAGAAAATGATGTTTAGAATATGTATAATATATATATATATATAATGAATAAATAAATGATTCTTACAACTGTACACCCAAAAGGCTTTACAATCATACCAAGGCTCTCTCCTCACCCACCAACCAGTGTGAAGCATCCACTTGGATGATGTGAATATAAGATAAGCAATATAAATTAAGCAGGATTATTTAAGCTAAGCAATTGTGAAAGAGGATAAATATGGAAGTGTGTAATGTGTTATTCTTAGTGCGTCTGGTTGGTCATCATCATTATAAAACTGCACCAATATGAAAAGTACAGGTGACCTGTGAGCAGTATGTTTACTTACCTACACCACTCCATGAAACCACTTGTGTTTTAAGAGCTTCTGTAGACTGGCTCTGTGGACTGATCTTTTAATCATACACTTGTACAGGAAAGTACAGAATACTGTACAAGAGGATTGATAAGAGACCTAGTTAGTTATACACATTCTGTTCATGTGACACTCTAATGTTTTTATGTATGTTATATTATTGCTATTTTTCTCACCTCCGGAAAAACTGGAGTCAAAGTTCTGTGTTCTGGCACCTTTGCGTTTGTTTGTTTTGGTTTTGGCTTTTCTTGGAGAAGAAGGGCCTGAGACTGAAACAGAAACAGCCCGAGCGCTTTGAGATGACTCGGGCTTCGCCGCCTCAGGTTCGGCCACCTGTTTTGTTTTTGTGTCTGCTGTCTCTGGACTGGATGGGCCTGATACTGACGCTGACTCTGTCTGATCATCAGGCTCTCGAGCAGCTGACCCTTGACCCTCCATTGGGGGATCAGAGAAGTCCCCGTCTTCAACGTAGACGCAGCAGCAGGCACGCCTGATCACCCGCCCTGATTTCTGGAAGAAATCACGGATGGCCTTCTTTGTTCTTGTTCCTATTCCTAAAAATAAGAGATAGAGAAACACATTTATGACTCGAAAAACGATAAGCAAATCAAATATTTACATGTTTGTATTGCGTAAACTGGAATATTATTATCAGAATGTAGGCAGCTTAGTCTTAAAATATATTTTTCACTAGTTTATAAAAACGAATGCGCAATAAAATCTGTAAGAACATCGTAGATGTCATTGGGATTATATTGTTGCAGTCACCCGGGATGTATATAATCGCACCAATTTAACATTTTAAACACAAAACCAGATGCAATACAAATGGAGAGGGGATGGCTCTTCATAAAACAGTTTTTTTTACTTTCATGTGTACATTTATGAGGAATATTGACCATTATATGGACGTGACAATTCACTTAATAAGAAAATCATGCTTTAAAAATGAAAATAAACCATCCTTCATGGTCAGGTTAGCTTTGCATGGAATTGACCTTTTAAATGTTAAAAACAAGTGTTTGTAGTTTTGCAGATTTGTACAAAAGATGAATTAGGTATAAAGTACCACTTTTAGTTTCCTAGCAATTTTAAAACACTGATTTATGTTAACGACAACGAACTGTATTTTTTTTATCAAATCTGACTCGTCGTTTGTCATATCAAATGAATAATAAGAAAATTATTACTTGACTTCAAATATAATTTAGTCACTTAACCTGGTGGGATGTTGTTCTCCACAGAATCTCTCCGGATGATGTTCACTCCACCATCGGTCATCGACGGCGTACTGACCGCAACTTGAGTATCTGAAATCAGCTGAGTGCTGTTGAAGTGTGCTGTTGTCTCCATCACTGAAGCTGAAAACATGTTTAACCCGTCAAACTATACAACTGTCGACCGTTTATCTGACTGACTCCAGTCACCTGCTCAGATTATCGTCGCTCGCGCTCCGATTGTCAACAAACAAACCACTGGAACGCGCGCGTCAAGGCTACGTAATCACATGACGCAACAATGCTCAGAATGTTTTAAATGTAAACTAAGGCACAACTACATGTAGATGTAGCGATCGTGTTAGGCAGTAGCTAACTTTTATTTAGGCTTCTTATTTTAGCTAACTTTAAGTTTATTTTTTATTTACTTATTTTAGCTAACTACAAGTTTATTTTTTATTTACTTATTTTAGTTAACTACAAGTTTATTTTTTATTTACTTATTTTAGTTAACTACAAGTTTATTTTTTATTTACTTATTTTAGCTAACTACAAGTTTATTTTTATTTACGTATTTTAGCTAACTACAAGTTTAATTTTTATTTACTTATTTTAGCTAACGATACAGATCCCTTTACCTGTATTTCTAATTTATTTTTTGGTGAGGTGGCAATTTTCCAAGCACAACACAGTGCGACTAGAATAAAAAATAGAATAACTTTATAATTACAACTTCCCCTCAAACACATTATGAAAAATTTATCATTTTTAATGTGCTTGTCACAAACTTTAAAAGCACAAATTTCAGTCAGTTATGTCACATGAGGTATCAGTCTTTGGCTTAGTATCGGGCCGATATTGATATTGATATCTTAAAATAAGTCTCTAATCAATTAAGTATTCAACTTTTAAAAATTTTTCAACATTTAAATCACTAAATAAGAAACCTGTTCTTTCTAATTGGGATACCACAGAATTCTTCTACATCATTAGATTTATTTTTCAATGAAAACAATTCATATTTACTAAGATTTGTGAGTAAAAAGCATTTCAACAATCAAGTGCCACCACATTTATCAGTAAAGAGACTTTCAACCAGCGTAACAATAAACGGAAACTGGAAAGAATCGCCTACATACCTTTTTTCTCCTAGTGCACTTCACACCCCCATCCCATAGGTGGCAAAAGTGCACCGCAAGCTGATTTGCCAACCGCCGTAAAACACAAAACACAACACGAAGAAGACGAATTGAACATGGCGGCAGAAGACAAGTCAGATGATTATTATTTTTAGAGAAATAGAAAAAAAACGATATCTGATTATGTATTGGTGTATTGGTTATTTGTTGAAAATTGTAGTTAATGTTGTATAATGTTAAAAAAAAAAAAAAACGATGGGTCTGTTTTGGGAATGTGTCAGTGCAGCAAAGGGGATGTGGGCTGATGTAGGGCTGCGGGACTTTACAATGTTGAGTCTGATGCCAATAACGTTACGTGGTCCGCTAAAAACATTATTGAACTGGGTGCAGGAACAGGACTCGTGGCTCTCGTGGCTGCCAGTCTGGGGTGAGTCAGTGTAATGAATCCTATGCTTGAAGTTGTAGAACTTCAGTTGTTTTTTTTAGTGTCTTGCTAGATCGTCAAAATATTGCATATTGCAAGACCTGCAGCTTCTTCTACAACTCAACATTAGGAGAATTCAAGAGCTCATCCGTACAGGCTCAATTACAGCCAAGGTATTGAAATGGTTTGTACTAACTTTAATTTTACAGGATATTTGTAAAATTGGGTTTCGTTACTTAATTTATTTATGAAAGCTTTGAGCTTTCCCGATACATATTTTGTCTGCTCAGTAGCACAGAGAAAATAAAACAGAACAGTTGGACATCATAAAGTTGTGACAGGAGCAGCTTGACTATTATTTACATTAATTATTTGAATGGTCATTAATATTATTACATTTTAATTGCATTATCGTATGTTTGCCCAAACTGGTTTGCTCAGACAAACTTTTAAAGCAGTAAAAGCATATTGGTGGTGGGTTCTGCATGGTATGATGGTTGATACACCCCACGGCTTGGCTAACTTATCCATAAATTATAATTAAAACATGAGTCACATAGCGTTTTGTCATTTTTGTTTAATAATATTTGTTTGTTTATTCATTGATTTTTCTAAAAGGGGAGAAAATGTGAAAGACTTTCTACCTCATCCTCATTATATTCTGATGGCTGACTGTATCTACTATGAGCAGGTGTTGCATATAGTTTGCTTAAAATATTTATTTATATCAAAAATAGAATGGCTTGTAATTTTTTGCTTTACAATACAGGTACTGGAATTAATTTATGCAGTTTGTTTCAGTCTGTAGAGCCTCTTGTGGAGACTCTGAAACTTCTCGCTGGGCCTGAGACATGCATCATCTGTTGCTATGAGCAACGCACCATTGGTGTCAATCCTGAGATAGAAAAGAGATTCTTTGAGGTAAGGGATTCAAAACAGTAACAAACCTGTCAGTGAACTTGGTCCATGTTAGATCAACTAGTGGCAATTTTTGCATTTGGCAGATGTTTTCATCCACTTTTGATTTACAGTGCATTCAATATATGCAGTTGCAAGAAAAGAAAGTGAACCATAGTTAATTTTCTGGTGTTCTGCTTACATTGGTCATGATCTGATCTTCACCAAAGTCACAAATATGAACAAACACAATATTTCTTCTTTGGTGAAGATCAGATCACGTTTCATGAGCAATTTTAAAAGAACACCAGAAAACTGACAATGGTTCACTTGCAACTGTACAATTTATTATTATGTTCTGGGATTGAACCCGTGATCTTTGCATTGCTTACGCAAAGCTCTACCAAGTGAGCTACAGGAACACCCCATACAATGATGTAGATTCAATATATTTAAATGTATGAAATATGAATTAGATGTCTTTTAAGGTTAATAATATACTGTACTTGTTTTCTTGCTCCATGACTGTGTGTAACAGCTTCTTCTGCAAGACTTACAGACAGAAGAGGTCCCACCAGAAAAACAAGACCCAGAGTTTGGCATTCATCTGATCTTGGATATGAGATCCAAGATGGCGGCACGATCACATCGCGAGGCTCAGGCTCTCTCCAGATTCTGCAATTTTGTAGTATTTTTCTTGCTCATCTCGGGTCTGTTCGTGCAGAACAGCTGTGCCTTTACATCGTACACCCGACATGAGCTTTTGGATATTGGTTTGCGACTTCCCGACAGTTTTATCGACAACCTTCAACTCCTTCCTGAGATCGCCAGAACACCCGAGGTCGCTCACTCTACCCGGCTGGGCGGAAGTGCTCGCAGGCGGCGTCGAGATCGTAAACAAAGGCGGGGGAAGCGCAGAGGACTAAGAGCTAAGCTAAAGCTAACACCACACCGGCTCTCTTTACCCAGCATTTTCCTCGCCAATGTTTGGTCACTGGTGAACAAAATGGAGGAGATTCGACTCAGCATCACTTACAGCAAGAGACTTTTGAACTGTAATGTTATGATCTTCACGGAAACATGGCTACACAGCGGCATACCGGATAATGCTATTGAGCTAGCGGGACGCCACACACTTCTGGCGGATAGAACGTTAGATGGCTCCGGTAAGAGCAGAGGTGGTGGATTGTGCATTTACATTAACAAAGCTTGGTGCATGAACTCTGTTATTGTCGGAAAACATTGTTCAGCTAACCTTGAGTTTCTCATGGTTAAATGTAGACCGTTTTATCTGCCACGGGAGTTCACTTCCACCATTATAACCGCAGCCTACATTTCCCCAGATGCTGATGCCAAGCTTGCTATGAAAGAACTTCATGCGGCCATCAGTAAACAACAGACTGCTCACCCGGAAGCTACGTTTATTGTTGCGGGTGATTTTAATCATTCAAACCTAAAGACAATGCTCCCCAAATTTCACCAGCATGTTTCCTGTCACCCCAGAGGAAACAAAACCTTAGACAATGTTTACACAAACATGGCTGAAGCTTACGTTGCGACCCCCCCCTTCCCCACCTGGGACAGTCAGATCACCTTTCTTTGTTCCTCACCCCCAAGTATTCACCCCTCATCAATCGTGTGAAGCCATCAGTGAAGACCATCAAAGTGTGGCCTGTGGGGGCAGATTTCACACTCCAGGAACTCCAGGCAATACTGTCTTCAGATCAGGTGATGCACAAGCCTACAGCACATCCAGAGCTAACCTGAAGAGGGGCATCAAAGAGGCCAAGCACTGCTACAAGCTAAAGGTAGAGGAGCACTTTTCCAACTCCGAACCTCGACGCATGTGGCAAGGCATTCAGGCCATCAGTGATTACAAACCCACCCACTCCACCCCCGCAGCCACTGATGTCCTCTTCCTGAACGAGCTTAATGACTTTTATGCTCGCTTTGAGAGAGACAATAGAGAAACTGCCACCAAGCTCAAACCCTCAGCTGATCACCCTCCAATCACACTCTCCTCCATAGACGTCTGCAATGCACTGAGCCGGATCAGTGCGCACAAAGCTGCTGGACAGATAACATCCCTGTGTGCCTGAATGACTACCGCCCTGTAGCACTGACACCCATTGTCATGAAGTGCTTTGAGCGGCTGGTCCTGGCACACCTGAAGGACTTTCTGCCATCCACATTGGACCCACACCAGTTTGCCTACCGCAGCAATAGGAGCACAGAAGATGCAGTTTCCATGGCACTGCACTCTGTGCTCACTCATCTGGACAATAAGAACACTTATGCACGTATGTTGTTTGTTGACTTCAGCTCAGCATTCAACACTATCATCCCATCCAAGTTAATTGCTAAACTTGAAGACCTGGACATTAACACCTCCCTATGCAATTGGATTATGGACTTTCTGACCAACAGACCACAGCAGGTGAGATCAGGCTCCATCTACTCCACCACTATCACACTCAACACTGGTGTACCACAGGGCTGTGTGCTAAGCCCCTTCCTCTACTCCCTCTTCACCTCCGACTGCAGGCCTGTGAACGGATCTAACTCCATCATCAAGTTTGCGGACGACACTACGGTGATTGGTCTCATCAGCAACAACGATGAGACGGCCTACAGGGAGGAGATCCAGCACCTAGCCACATGGTGCAACAACAATAACCTGCTCCTTAACACCTCCAAGACAAAGGAGCTCATTGTGGACTTCAGGAAAGAGTCAAGAGGCACACATGACACCATCCACATCAATGGGATGGCTGTTGAGCGTGTCTCCAGTTTCAAGGTTCTGGGGATCCACATCTCGGAGGACCTGTCCTGGACTACCAACACCTCCAGCCTGGTCAAGAAGGCTCACCAGCGCCTCTTCTTTCTGAGGACACTAAAGAAGAATCAGCTGTCCTCGGCTATCCTGGTGAACTTCTATTGCTGTGCAATAGAAAGCATCCTGACCAACTGTGTCACAGTCTGGCATGGGAGCTGCTCTGTTGCAGAGTGCAAGGCACTGCAGCGGGTGGTGAAAACCGGCCAGCGCATCACAGGGACTCCACTTCCAGCCATGGAGGACATCCAGAGGAAACGCTGTCTGCGTAGAGCTCGCAGCATTCTTAAGCACTCCTCTCATCCCGCTCACAGACTGTTTTCTCTCCTGCCCTCCGGCAGGCATTTCAGGTGCCTCCGGACCAGGACCAGCAACCTAAAGAACAGCTTTTTTCCCAGAGCTGTCTCTTTATTGAACTCTGCCCCTCGCTGATCCCACTGCCCCTCATATACTGCTACACTCTTCTCTCCCCCTCATTGCACACCTGACTTCACTTGTTATTTGCACTACTGGACTGTCTATACATAACATTTATGTTATCTGCCAACCGTTCATTTACAGTACCGACTGTTTACTATGCAACTTGCACTCCTACACTTTAACTGAATATGCAATAACTTCTTCCATTGCACTGTTACTTAGATAGCTTCTGTCCATAATTTATTTTCACTACTCTATATCCATCGCACTGCTGCTCACCATAGCCTAACTTATCATTGTATACATCCACCTGTAAATCTCTGTTTTTAGTAATAGCCATCTGTATATTATGTTCATAGTACATATCCATCTGTTAATTTCTGTTTATAGTAATAGACATCTGTATATTATGTTCATAGTACATATCCATCTGTAAATCTCTGTTTTTAGTAATAGCCATCTGTATATTATGTTCATAGTACATATCCATCTGTTAATTTCTGTTTATAGTAATAGACATCTGTATATTATGTTCATAGTACATAGCCATCTGTTAATTTCTGTTTATAGTAATAGCCATCTGTATATTATGTTCATAGTACATATCCATCTGTTAATTTCTGTTTATAGTAATAGACATCTGTATATTATGTTCATAGTACATATCCATCTGTTAATTTCTGTTTATAGTAATAGACATCTGTATATTATGTTCATAGTACATATCCATCTGTAAATCTCTGTTTTTAGTAATAGCCATCTGTATATTATGTTCATAGTACATATCCATCTGTTAATTTCTGTTTATAGTAATAGACATCTGTATATTATGTTCATAGTACATATCCATCTGTTAATTTCTGTTTATAGTAATAGACATCTGTATATTATGTTCATAGTACATATCCATCTGTAAATCTCTGTTTTTAGTAATAGCCATCTGTATATTATGTTCATATTACATATCCATCTGTTAATTTCTGTTTTTAGTAATAGCCATCTGTATATTATGTTCATAGTTTATATCCATCTGTTAATTTCTGTTTATAGTAATAGACATCTGTATATTATGTTCATAGTACATATCCATCTGTAAATCTCTGTTTTTAGTAATAGCCATTTGTATATTATGTTCATAGTACATATCCATCTGTAAATCTCTGCTTTAGTAATAGTCATCTGTATATTATGTTCATAGTATATATCCATCTGTTAATTTCTGTTTATAGTAAGAGACATCTGTAAATCATGGTCATAGTACATATCCATCTGTAAATTACTTCTGTAATATTTATTTATGTAACTTATGCAACCGCTGTGTATCCTGCACTTGCTGTTATTGCACTTCTGGTTAGACCTAAACTGAATTTCGTTGCCTTGTACTTGTACATGTGTAATGACAATAAAGTTGAATCTAATCTAATCTCCTCCGTCTGCAACGAAAAGCTGTCTAACACCCTCAAGCATTATTTTAGATTTGATTGAGAATCATATAACCATATTTTTCTTTCACGTTTTTCTTATCACCATGTTTTTTCCACAATATTATTCACCTGCATTCATAAATGCAGGCTGCCTAACCTAAACCTAGCTTTTAAAGTGTTTGTCAGAAAAACAAATGTACTGTAAGCATACATACACACAGGTGTAAGTAAATTTAGACAATATTAAACTGTGATTTTAAGTTAACCTTACTAAACTGAAATAAATGAACAGTTTCATTATCACTGTCCCCTGTTGGAGCTGTTTCATCCTTTTACTATACTGTATTTGTACAAATAGACCATAACACTTCAATGAATAAATGCCTTAAGAATATTACATTACATGAATATTAATCAATTGTTGGCATGTTGCAAAACTGTATTACATATTGTTCCTTTAATTTATAAAGGTTTTTATCCTGTCTTATGTTAGATTTAGGGATGCACCGATTTTTTAAAGGCAGAGTACGAGTACCTATATTTTATTTCTGGTACTCACTGATACCGATCCCTTTACCTGTATTTTTTCTTTATTTTTGGTGAGGTGGCACAACACAGTGAAACTCCCCTCAAACACACTATGAAAAAATTAATTTTTTTATGTGCTTGTCACAAATTTCAGTTCACAGTTCACATTATGTCACATGAGGTATCAGTCTTTGGTATCGGTATGAGTACATGAGCTTAGTATCGGGCCCGATACCAATACGTTCTACAAAGAACGACCTAAAATCATTCTACAAAGAACATTCTGTGAAAATACAACCTTGATATCTATAAAATTGAGTGAAGATCATGTTAAAGGTTTACATCAGTGTTTAAAAAGTTAATTTCTGCTATTATTATGTGCAAAGAAATAAAATGTTTTGTTAATAAAATTACGAGTATTTATTATATTATAAGTAAAAAAGGCACCAAATTAATATTGTATTACGCTTTTGATGACGTTCATGGTGACCAAATGTTAACATTCAAGCCGTAAAATGTACGTTCATAGTCAAAGCTCTTGCAGGATTCTGGCAGGTGTTACGCAGTTTTAGAGGTGGGAGGTATTTGGAAGTCAATGGCATAAAGTGAAACAAAACATTTCACACACTGCACCCTTCCTGAAAACAACAAATCTGCCTGAAAATGGAATTCTAAAGCCTAGGGCAGTAGAAGAAAATCTTGTAGTACCTCAAGACCGCTCATGTAGGTGGACTCCCAGTGTTTGCTTTGTGTTCTTTAAGGTAAAGTATTATAATTTCTTTTACTGTTTGAATTTTTCTAATTCAGAGTAGCTGTCAAAATGCCAAAACAAAGGGACATTACACTCCCGAACAAGTCTGCCGTCCAGTATCTTGTGGTGCTTTAACAATAAACCTAGTACAGTCTAACACTTGAATAATGTAATAGATTTCATGATTTGTAATAGATTTCATGGTGTTTTGACTTTGTAATAACAATCAGATGTGTTATTTCTTTTACTCTGATCTATTTTTAGGAAAACAAACCAGAATTCATTCATTTAAAAAATGCCTCCACCTCGGGTGACCAAAACCCCCCGCAATGAGCGTACCACTAAAGATGATATGGGTTCTCTCACTTCTCCTGTGAAGGTCTTGGATCAGGACTATCAGCAGTTGTTCCAGAATTGCCAGTTCAATAAGAAGAAATATGTGGATGAGAAATTCTCTCCAGACAGCAGCTCTATTGATCCATTGAAAAAGCTTAAATTGAATCAGAACCGAATCAAGTGGCTAAGACCATCAGTAAGTTACCTGTACTGAATTCCTATTTCTAATACCCGTACTGACGTCCCATCTTGGTAAACATGTTATTTAACGTTCTGTTGCAAGTGCATTTTAAATAAATAAATTATAGTTTGCAAAGAATCTTGCTTTGGGGGAACAGATCTTTTCATGCAGCTTGTCTGGACGGGTTTCCACATTTCCCAACATTTTAATAGGGCTTGTTACCAGACATCTCAGGTGTCTTATCAGCAGACATAGGCTATAACTCAAGTCAAGTCGTGTTTAATAGAATAGTGCTTTTCACAGTACAGCTTGCTTTACAAAAAAAACATACTCTGTTTGCAGTGGTGGCATATGTATTTACAGAGCAGTTGTAGATGAATCAATAATGTTAAGATAATAGCTCAAAATATAAAATTATGACTACATGAAAATAATGGTGTGAAATTTTCAAAACAATTGTCGCATGTTATTTACACACCAATACACCATCAGAAATGTGTGTCCCTATACGCAATTCTGATTCAGGCAAAAAGTATATGATGCTTTAAGAGTCTCTGCTGAACAGTTCCAATGGACAACTTTATCCGAAAATGTACTGGGTTTGTCTTTTGGCTTGAGCAAGCCAAGACAACTATGTCAACATAATGTCTATAACACTGTCTTTTACTTACACATTGTGGTTCTAAATATCAAAATACATTTATAATTGATCTTTTTCCAGGAAATAGTGACAAACCCTGAGCTTATTCTAGAGGAGCTGTCAAGGTTTGACTATGCCCAAGGATCCTATGTGTTTATGTATTCAATATAGTCCCTTCACTATTAACATTTTAAGATAAAATGTTAATAGGTGATGATTATAGTTTTCATTATTTTCTGTAAAAAGAAAATTGTATTGTATCTGGAGTGTTCAATTTATTAATTGTCATTTTGATTAAATAGTCATTGTGTTAACTTGTGTTCTGCTTATAGGAAACTGCTGGTATCTTGCTTCAGTTGGAGCTTTAACCTTTCAGAAGGATATCTTGAGCCAGGTCATGCCAGCTGGCCAGTCATTCAGTAAAAACTATGCAGGGATATTTCACTTCAGAGTGAGTTCTTTGGTCATTATTGAAGTATAGGGGAGATTAAAGGTATAGGCCTGGAGAACTGAACCAAATGTCCAATTGCACAATGGTTTTGTAAACTTTGGGTAATTTTATGAATATTGTCCAGATATATGCATTATAAATATATACATTTTATATAAATGTAATATACTATACATTGTCATTTTGTGTTAAAATGCATTACCATTCATCTTAAATGATTCCTACAGTTCTGGTGGTTTGGGAAATGGATTGATGTGGTTATTGATGACAAATTGCCAACAATTAACGGCAAGCTCGTTTTTGTTCATTCAAAAACATCAAATGAGTTTTGGCCTGCTTTGCTGGAAAAGGCTTATGCTAAGTAAGTGCCAATAGCCCATGTTCTTGTAAAATGAATGTACTTTAATATTATTTTACGCATTGCTGTTCTAAACATAAAACTACACTGAACATATTCAACTTTTCTACATGATGACTTTCAGGAGTTTGAGATTGCACTATTAGAGGCATACCTGGTTTATCTGCATCTTTTCCTTAAGCATGTACTTGACAGGTCTTGTGACTTTTACAGGGTGTGTGGCTCCTATGCTGACATGCATGCCGGTTTAGTGTCAGACTCCCTCATTGACTTCACTGGTGGCGCGCATTTGCACTTTGAACTTATGGGAACTGATGGATCGTGCAGAAAAAGCAAATGCACTTATGGGGTGTAGCACCCCTCAGGGGGTAAGCATGCAGTAATCTCAACATGAACCTTTTTTTACAATCCCAGATCAGCAGTCATCGTGTTAAACTAAAACACTGGTATATATGTTAGATTTTGCATTAAACAAATGATTTGAAACTACATGTGGAAGTGAAAAAGTTTGCAGCACACATGTACAGAATGCACAGGTTTACATCATAAATCCATTTTTTTGTTTGTTGCATCACTATAATTAATCTGTTTTTCATACAATATCAGAAAACGTCTGCGAACACAGTATTACCCAATGGAATAGTTGAGGGTCATGCATATACTGTCACGGGTGTTTTCAAGGTAAGTGAAACTATCGGTACTGTTTAGTGTGTTGACAAAATGTTTTATGCTGTCCTACTTGTAAGTCGCTTTGGATAAAAGCGTCTGCCAAATGAATAATGTAAATGTAAGTCTGCACAAAATTCCACAAATTTCAGCTCACGATAGCATCAGATTATATCATAACTGGGAAACAAAACAGGTTGTTCAAGGCCAGTTGAAAGCTGCCTTTAGATCTTTTAGAAACACTGCCTTCATATTTTCTAAAGCTCTGCATCATACTATTTATTATCCTGCATTTTTATATTACATTTACATTTATGCATTTGGCAGACGCTTTTATCCAAAGCGACTTACATTACATTGTACATTTTGTATAGTAAGCAAGTGGAGGTTGAGTGCCTTGCTCAAGGGCACCTCAGCCGTTACCCGCCAGCCCTGAGAATCGAACCAGCAACCTTCTGGTCATGAGTCCAACTCTCTAACCACTGGGCCACGACTGCCTGGTGTATTATATATTTTTGATCATATAATTCTAAATAAAACAGCACTGCTAGCTTTTAAGGCAATCCTTTTTTTATAGCAAGGAGTGACAAAGTCATCCAACAGCAACGTGAAAGACTGACATCATGACAAGACACATGGAAACTGTGATAAAAATCGAATATTTCACATGAAAAATAATTTTTGTAACTTTTCCTAAATACATGTACATATATTACTGTTGTATTGCTTAAAGGTGAATATGAACTTGTTTTCTTTGCAGTATTTAAAGTCTGAAGAAATACAGAGCATCTTTTCTCATCTTTTCATAGTTTTCATTTTCCGCAACTAAATGCAAATAGAAACAATATTTTTAAAATTTGGGAGAAAAATTGTTAGTAGTTCACAGAATAAAACAAAAATAACAATTTGACCTAAACACATACCTATAGTAAATTCAAGAAAACTGAAAATGGTCTTTGAAATGGTCTCTTCATTTTTTTCTGTGGCTGTAAATTACAGGTAACATGCCAAGGACAACCAGTAAAGCTGGTGAGGGTGTTAAATCCATGGGGAAATGGTGAGTGGACCGGTGCGTGGAGTGACAGGTAAGAGAAACTGTCATATATACAAATTATATGTGAAATATGAGATCTTTCTTTTATGATTCCATGCATTTTTTCTTTTAAATGATGTCCTTCATTTACTACTTCTCCTAAAAGATGACATGAAGAAATATCAAAACAGAAAAAAGCATCTAATTTTATCATTTCTTTTCATGATTGTGGTTTTAATGAATTATTTTCAGCAGTTACAAAGTTTTAAAATGAACATTTTGTACCCCCCCAATAGCAGCTAGCAGCTAACCATGGATCACAGATGTGTATAAATGCCTAATATGTCAACAAAGTTAACTGATAGTAAGCTCAAATAAAATTATATAAATGCCTCTTAACTAAATTAAATAATGGCCATTATAGTTAAATGATTATAGAAAAATTATACAGTTACAGTATATGCAATTACTTTATTTGTTTTTTTCTATAATATAGTTCATCTGATAAACTACAAGCTAGAGAAGGATTCATATTTTTTAAGGGTGTTGTTTAAGATTGGAGCAAAATTCTGCAAGACACTCGCCATCCAAGAGCATAATTGAACACCCTTTTTTATGACCAAGACTCAATATCCACAAGTGTTTTTCGTTTATTATTCATCTTCCAGATCGTCATTATGGAAACGAGTGAGTGAAAAGGAGCAATCCAAATGCCGTTCTTTGGCCAATGACGGAGAGTTTTGGTAGGGATTGTTTCAGATATGACTTCTTTACACATTAAGCATAAATCACGTGTTGCCACTGACACATATTTTACTCTAGGATGTCAATGGAGGATTTCACCAAAAACTTTGAAGACATTGATATTTGTTGCCTGCAACCAGATTTTCTGGGTGGTACCTCGAAATGTATTTGGACATCCACTTGCTGTAACGGCAGCTGGGAGGCTGGAACAACAGCTGGTGGATGCATGAATAATCGAGGTATCCAATATCAAATATGCCTTATTCTGGTTAGGGTTAGAGTGAATACATTGTTTAGCAACCTAATGGTAAATGATCTTTTAATCGGATTTCTAAATGAACTATACAAGGAAGTATAACCATATGTCATGTTTGTTTCTGTTGAACTGGAGTGATCTCTTATTTTTTCCAGAGGCTATGTTTGTGTTTTTATTCATTGGATTTGTATAGAGACTTTCTGGACAAACCCACAATTTAGGGTTAAGATTGAAGAGCTGGATGAGGACTGTGCTAGTGGGCAGTGCCCAGAAAACATACTGGTGTCTCTCGTGCAGATCCGTGAAAAGAGAAACAGAAGTCTTGTTTCTAACTTCTCCATCGGCTTCTGTGTTTTTCCGGTCAGTATTAAAATCAAGTCTAATGGATCTATGAAGGTCACAGAATACATATATACAAGACACATAATGATATGCTAATTCTTATTCTTAATTTACTTTTACAGATACCACCAGAGGCAAGTAAAATATAAATCATGAACACTCACCTTGATGAGTTTTGTAACTTGACTTTTTTGCTTTGGGAATACATTTGTGAGACGATATTTATACAACAGATTTTTATTTCATTCTCCTTTAGCTGAAAGATGAGGTTGGGAAATTCTCAACCAAGTTCTTTAGTTGCAGCCGACCCGTGGCACGGTGGCAGATTCTGGGAGCTTTATCAATACGCCTATTTCACTAAATGGCGGCGGCGACCGGAAGTAGGGAAAACGCGTTCCGGCACAGCTTTCTCCATTCATTTTCATAATGGATTGCGAAGTGCCGATTTTTTCCCAGTCATTAGCGCATTTGCCCACGGTTAGAATAGCGGACGTTGTCCGTCTTGTTGACAAACTTCAGGGAAATGTACGAAGATCAAAAATGGACAAAGGCTATAAATAATTTTTTGAGCAATTCATTTTTGATTATAAAGGTATGCATTACATTACACAATTGCCATGATAGCTAACGGCTAATTTCACTTTTTCACTTTCTCAATTTTCAAAAGTTTAATAAAAATTATTTTTATGAAAACTGTGTGTGTGTGTGGACACTAGTCTCAAATATTATCGCAGGGAAAGTGGTAATTAGGGCAAGATGCTATAGATCATTAAGAAAGAGTGAGGAACCACATCAGCTTGAGGTAACGTAAATGCGTATGGGATTAGCTAATGCTGACTAGTACAAGGTTTCTATCAGATTGTAACCAATTTATCATTAACATTAATTATTCATTTAGAAATAACAGCACACTCTGCAGTTAGGATTAATGTAACCATGTCATTTAAAATGTGTATTTTCTATACCCTGACATATAATGACCCTTTTAATTAAAGCTGTGACATATGACAGTCTTGCAATAACTTTCTTCAGATCTCACTTGAAACCACCACACCACCTTAAATGACAGCATACACGTGTTCTTGAGCTGCTGGGAGAAGTTTGTGCAACCATCTGGTTGCATTACTTTACCAGACAGCACATTATACACTGGGTACCAGAAATGTTCAAGTTGCCCTAGCATGCACAAGCAAACAGCAGACCTGGCATAGGTACCCAGGTAACACGCACAGAAAATTACTTATTCTTCAGTTTTAATGACAACAATAAAAAATTCATGTACAGTTCATAAGATGCAAATAAGATTACAATCTAGTGCAAGACATACATATATACACATATTTTGTTAGGGCATCTCTCCAGAACCAGTGGATGAACTTGTTGGGCGCAAGCCCAAAGCATCTGGTAGGAGTTGTGTGCAGTCTACTCTGTATAAAGCATATGGAGGTAATCTTCATATATACATAAACACACATTCAAATTAGAAACTAATGAACACACTGAGACATGACTCTTGTTTTAGGACCTCTGCCTGATAGGGATGTGATTGCTGGAGCAGCATCCCTTATTCCCCTCCGACCACAACCCCTCATAGCTAAGATTGTTGATGGAATGTCTGCCATAACAATGGTGCCATCTAAATTTGGAGAGGTCCGAAAAGGTTCACTGCTGTCTTATCAGTGTCCAGCTGTGTTGCCCAAGGATGTATTTCGTCACCCAAATGCTCCAATGTTCCCCCCACTACTTGTCCCACAATACACACTTCCACCTTATTATTCTGTGCCTGGCAGCTGGGCTGAACTCCTGCATATGCAGAGTCTGGAGGTGAGACCTGAAATGTTGCAGATAATTGAGGAAGTAACACGGGATCAGTCCAAAAGCCCACTCTGGGTTAACATGCGCCGTCCTCGGCTTACAGCAAGCAAATTCTACGAAGCAGCTCATGTCAGGTCAGAATCCAGTGCAAAGTCACTTGCTGGCAGGATCATAAGAGGTGCCCCCCAGACCAAAGCAATGCGTAGAGGAGTGGAACTTGAGTCACAGGTTCTCCGGCGCTATGCTGAGACCTTTGATGTAAATGTTCTTCCCTGCGGTCTCATCATCCATCCCGATGCTTCACACCTCGGTGCCAGTCCAGATGGAAAAGTGGTGGACCCAAATGAAGACCCTCCCTATGGTCTGGTAGAAGTTAAGTGCCCTGATGTGAACAACATTGGAGAGGCATCACACACAGAGTTAGTTGGAGGTCAAGTAAAACTAAAAAAAAAAAAACATACCTGCACTGGCAAGTCCAGGGTCAGCTGATGATCACTGGCTTAGCTTGGTGTGATGTGGTGACGCATACAAGAAGTGATTTCACAGTGGAGAGGGTATGGCGAGATGATGAGCTGATCACAGAAATCAAAGCTAAAGTTGACGAATTCTTCTTTGGCACATACATACATGTTTTGCTAGGGAGAAAATAAGCCAAAAAAGTGATGTTACTATAATGTAGTTGTTCTAAAACTGTGGTTTTCAATCATATTGCTAGGAACCCACCGCTCTGGAGGTTTTGCATTTTTCTTCTTTAACACCCCTAATTTGAATCCCAAGGAAATGAATTAAGTATATCAGATAAGATATATACAAAATGTTCAGAGCAGTGGGTTCCAAGAAATGGGATTGAAAACCACTGTTTGGGAGTTAAAAAAAAGAGTTCAAGAGTTGCCAGTTCAATTAATTGTTCAGTGTTGAAGTTTTCTAAGTAATTTGTTAAAATTAATTCAAACCTGTTAACCTTTTCAGAGATTACATCATTTTATTGTATTATAAGAAAGTGTTTTGTTGCAAAATACCTATCCCAAGATGAAAGATGACAACGCAGAGAAAAGTTTATATGTTCAGAATCTGAAAGAAGATATTGTAGGTAATTGCAATTTTTGTGTTAACACTGTTAATGTCCAGCATGAATTTCAGTAAAAATAAGTACAAAACTGAAAAGTTGGTGAACAGGTAAACAAACATTCAACCCTGATTGTAAAGGGGTAACTGTCACAAACTGCTCAGGGACACGAAGAGGTTGAGGATCTAAATGCAGTTTTAATTAATCCAAACAGTACAGGCAAACGTCAGGGCAGGCAGCAAACAGGCAGAAAACAAAACACAATCCAAGATCAAGACACAAAAACAACAACAGGGAACCGCTCAGAGATGCAGTGTAACACAAACAAGACTTCGCAATGACTGAATGGCAAACCAGGGTATAAATAGACAGATGTGCAACAGATAACAAGACTGTGCTGTGTGAAGTCCAGGTGAAGTGGATAGTGCCCTCTAGAGAAGCACGAGGGCACTGCAGCTGACAGACATTACATAGCCCCCCCTAGGAGCGGATTCCAGACGCTCCTCAAAAAAAAAATGAAAAAATGAAAGTTCAAGAGGGTGATGGAGCGGAGGCGGAACCGGGGGCAGGATGGAGGGCCATTGTAGGGACACCAAACCACTCAAAATATTTGTCTTAGTTTTACAGAAGAAGGAAAGTAATACATGTTTTAGACATGTTTTTTGGGTGAACTTACAGACTGTAGACTGGGTTTAGGTCATTACTCACCCGAATGTTTTATAATTAGTAAATCACAATTAACTAATAATAACTTTAAATCACATTAACTAAATTACAGAGATGTTATGATTCAAAATTCAATGTTCTGCATCATAGTGTTTTGAAAATATAAGCTATTCAACATTGGTAGAGTCCACCTTATGTAAACATGTCTAGAAAAGCAAAAATCACTCCACCTATGAAAGGGTGTAGATCAAAGGACAAAAATAACCAAGTGGCGTCCAGAAAGGACACAGCATTGTGCTCGGAATGACTTATTTAGGGGAGAAAGTTACAGCTTTCATCCACATTACAAATCATGTAACTAAGATAGGAAAACAGTGTCGTTTCTGGCAGCAGGCCATACTATGACAAATCACGTATATTCATAAAATGTAGAACCTGGGTTATGACTTGGGACGTCCGAGAATTTGTGGGTTTGACCTCAGCAAACACACATACACTAAAAAAAGCTAGGTTATTTTCAACCCAACGTTGGGTCAAAAAGAGACGACTCCAACCGCTGGGTTATAAATTACCCAATGCTGGGTTGTTTTAACCCACTGTTGGGTCGAATATACAAATTAATTTAACCCAATGGTTGGGTTCGTCCCTTTTTGACACAACACTGGGTTGAAAGTAACCCAACATTTTTGGAAAGTACAGTTTGAATGTTCTTTTAGGTGACTTCCTTTTATATCTATTTGACATTAGTGACAGTTCTGTATTACGCGAGTTTGGGAGAAGTTAAACCAGTTCTTAAACAAGAGAATAACCAGCAAGTGAAATTATGGCAGAAAAAATAGTGATCAGTCACTTGTAGAGCACATTATAACTTACCCATTACTATGGTGATGGATAAAAATATGATAGGTGCACTATACGGTGGATAAGGTACCATAAAGCAACGGTTTATGCAAAACTAACAATTACACCACGGCCTGCATTCAGCATGAGAATCTGAGATGCTAAAATTCATTTCAGCTTTTCTAGGAATCAACTTTTTTCAATTTTACCATAGAAATATAAGATAAGAGTGGATAGGTGCGACAAACCCAACCCCGGTGCTAAGGTTACTTTAAGCACATGTAGATCCTTGTGATTCAATCATCCGGAGACACCCACTTTTAATCCTACAGATGCAAGCCAACATTTCTAGACTATTACACTTCACTCACCACTTCAGGTCCTGCAGCGTTGTCGTATACTTCTTCGATTGGTGGCCTGGACCTGTTTCTGGTGACTGAAGAGCTCCTCCATATGCTTGGTGTCCAGATCAAAATCTTTCTTCTCGACTGTCCATATGTTATGTTTGCCAAGCACATTGTCCTTAGGTATGGCCTCCCAATTAAAGTTACGCATTTTAGATGCCCGTGTCGCCCCTCTATGAAGCGGACCTCCACCAGGAAAGAGGGCAGGGGGTGGTGGTGGATCCATTATTTGGATGTCACTTGACATGATCCATTCTGTTTAAGAGGGCAGAAAGAGAAACCATATGGAAACTCAATGTTTGTTGCAGTTTAACTATTAGAGGAAGAAATTGTGTAGTGGGAAGTTAAGAAGTAACTTATGATAACCAGTGAGTACTTAACTAACAAAACATGGACAATGAAAACAGCATAATAGTGCTGTACAAAAGTATGACATCATCTCTGTCAACAAACCAGTTACATCATTGTAGAGAAGCTTTTAAACTTCAACAAACAAATAAATAAATAAATATCAGGTGGTATTTCCATGGTATTCCGATACTGTATGTACTTCGGTACTTTTCGATTAACAAAATAGTACTATAAAAAATGTTGGATTATTATTTACCCATGGTTAGGAAGAAATGGACAAACACTGGGTTAAATTAACCTATGCTTGTTTCAACCCATTGTTGGATCAAATAGAAAAATTTTCTGAGTTCATTTAACCCAGCGGTTGGGTTTGTCCCTTTTTGTCTTAACCATGGGTGAAAAATAACCCAGAATGGCAATGAATAAGGTATTACAATCATGGAAGCCCATCAAAAGAAAAGAAAACCGTTTTGATAACTGAAAAATGTATGGTATGGTAATACCTTACAACAACCTGAAGAAAAATATATTAATAAAAAATATAAACACACAGTTACCCATCAGCTGTTTAGGCCTTCTATTAAAACCATTATAAAATCAGTTTGAGCAGTTCCAGTAAAACCAATAGCCTACAATTCTTGTTATAAACATTTCTATATATTTCCGTAAGGTAGAATATAAACAATTTATATAACGTTATATATAAATAAATGACTTACCTGTTTGTGAGGTGTCCGTGGAGCCTATGCGGACCGGGGTCGTGGCGCAGAAGAGGGCCGTGGTGCAGAGGCGGACCGGGGCCGTGGCGCAGAGGCGGGGAGGCATCCATCTTGGACGAGGCAGGAGATTCTGGGGCGTCCATCTTGGACGAGGCAGGAGACTCTGGGGCGTCCATCTTGGACGAGGCAGGAGACTCTGGGGCGTCCATCTTGGACGAGGCAGGAGACTCTGGGGCGTCCATCTTGGACGAGGCAGGAGACTCTGGGGCCTGACTTGGCTCGTGTACAGGCCCGGAGGCCTGACTTGGCTCGTGTACAGGCCCGGAGGCCTGACTTGGCTCGGGAACAGGCCCGGAGGCCTGACTTGGCTCGGGAACAGGCCCGGAGGCCTGACCTGACTCACAGACCGACTCTTGACCCTACTCACAGACCGACTCTTGACCTGACTCACAGACCGACTCTTGACCTGACTCACAGACCGACTCTTGACCTGACTCACAGACCGACTCTTGACCTGACTCACAGACCGACTCTTGACCTGACTCACAGACAGGCTCTTGACCTGACTCACAGAACACAGCCCCGACACTCAACAGAGCTGCATCCACTACTACCAGAGTAGACTCCAGGGACAGGAACACTGGACTTGGACCCAGTGGGCCTTGAACACCAGCCAACCGCACCGACAACAGTGGAGTGTCTACCAAACTGGAGATCAAAACCTTGAACCTGGAGGCGGCCATCTTGCGAGCGGGCTCTGGACTGGCGACCATCTTGCGAGCGAACTCTGGACTGGCGGCCATCTTGCGAGCGAACTCTGGACTGGCGGCCATCTTGCGAGCGAACTCTGGACTGGCGGCCATCTTGCGAGCAGGCTCTGGCTTGAGATGCTGGCTTGGCGGCCGTCGTGGCCCAGTGGTTAGAGAGTTGGACTCTTGATCAGAAGGTTGCTGGTTCGATTCTCAGGGCTGGCGGGTAACGGCTGAGGTGCCCTTGAGCAAGGCACCTAACCCCCACTTGCTTATTATACAAAATGTACAAATGTATAGTACAATGTAATGTAAGTCGCTTTGGATAAAAGCGTCTGCCAAATGCATAAATGTAAATGTAAATGTGGCGGCCGCGGCGGCTGGAGACGCTGGCTTGGCGGTAATCGGGTGAGTGGGTTTCGGAAGTAAGTATTTCAGGTCCTCAGACTCCTTGCTCTCCCCTACTGTAAGGGGTGAGCCACAAAAATCGAGTACAAAGTTAATGAACTGGGTTAGTGTCCAGCTTGGATCTTCCTCAGGCAAGTTTAGACTGATATGTGGGTCTAATTCGCCCCAAAAACATTCCTTCACACTCTCATCGTCCATAGTCACAAGTTCGCAATGCCATAGAAAATCGTCAACATAGTCCTCGATCCTGCGACCATCTTGGCAAATGGAACATAATTTGTTCCATGGATCCCCATAAATACCTTCTGAAATTCTGTACTTAGGACCGGCTGCTAGATCCATTTTGTGGCGAAGTCTTCTGTCACGAACTGCTCAGGAACACAAAGAGGTTGAGGATCTAAATGCAGTTTTAATTCATCCAAACAATACAGGCAAACGTCAGGGCAGGCAGAAAACAGGCAAAGGCGATAGAACAGGCAATGGTCAGGGCAGGCAGAAAACAAAACACAATCCAAGATCAAGACACGACGACGACGACGACGACGACGACGACGACGACGACGACGACGACGACGACGACGACGACGACGACGACGACGACGACGACGACGACGACGACGACGACGACGACGACGACGACGACGACGACGACGACGACGACGACGACGCTCAAAGATGCAGTGTAACACAAACAAGACTTCGCAATGACTGAATGGCAAACCAGGGTATAAATAGACAGATGTGCAACAGATAACAAGACACAGATGAAAGCAATCATGAATGATGAGTCCAGCAATGGATTATGGGAAGTGTAGTGTGCTGTGTGAAGTCCAGGTGAAGTGGATAGTGCCCTCTAGAGAAGCACGAGGGCACTGCAGCTGACAGACATTACAGTAACAAACACTTAAACCTACCAAAAGTGTAGCAAAATGGCCTCACTCAGGACAGGCTCTGCCGGTGTTGGTTCTGTTAAAAGAAATTTAAAAAATTTATCCGTTTAAGTGTGTAATATGCCACAAATGAGAAGGAGATTCTTGACCAAAATAATATGAATATTGAAAAATCATTTACCTAGAACAGGATTATGAGATCTTGCGATAAAACGCTTACTGTCGATGAGAACAGTTGTAACTACACAAAAACGAAAAAAAAAACGAATTAGAATTATTAGATGGCAGGTACTGTTTTTAAATGAAGCACAAAAGTAATGATGGGTATTACAGTAATGATAAACACTTATTGGTAGCAAAATAGCATAGGACTTGCGTTATTAAACATGCTTATGATGACTATGAAACACTAAATGATTGTACCTGCTTTTATTGAGTGGCGAGGTTAGGTGATGTCTGATGACGACGGAGGTTTCAGATGTTACTGGCTGATGAGGAGGACGATGTTACTGGCTGATGAGGAGGAGGATGATGCTGATGTTACTGGCTGATGAGGAGGATGATGATGCTGATGTTACTGGCTGATGAGGAGGAGGATGATGCTGATGTTACTGGCTGATGAGGAGGATGATGATGCCGATGTTACTGGCTGATGAGGATGATGCTGATGTTACTGGCTGATGAGGAGGAGGATGATGCTGATGTTACTGGCTGATGAGGATGATGCTGATGTTACTGGCTGATGAGGAGGAGGATGATACTGATGTTACTGGCTGATGAGGATGATGTTACTGGCTGATGAGGATGAGGCTGATGTTACTGGCTGATGAGGAGGAGGATGATGCTGATGTTACTGGCTGATGAGGAGGAGGATGATGCTGATGTTACTGGCTGATGAGGAGGATGATGCCGATGTTACTGGCTGATGAGGAGGATGATGATGCCGATGTTACTGGCTGATGAGGATGATGCTGATGTTACTGGCTGATGAGGAGGAGGATGATGCTGATGTTACTGGCTGATGAGGATGATGCTGATGTTACTGGCTGATGAGGAGGAGGAGGATGCTGATGTTACTGGCTGATGAGGATGATGTTACTGGCTGATGAGGAGGAGGATGATGATGCTGATGAGGATGATGCTGATGAGGATGATGATGCCGATGTTACTGGCTGATGAGGAGGAGGATGATGATGCTGATGAGGAGGAGGATGATGCTAATGTTACTGGCTAAAGAGGAGGAGGATGATGCTGATGTTACTGGCTGATGAGGATGATGCCGATGTTACTGGCTGATGAGGATGATGCTGATGTTACTGGCTGATGAGGATGATGCTGATGTTACTGGCTGATGAGGAGGATGATGCCGATGTTACTGGCTGATGAGGAAGAGGATGAAGCTGATGTTACTGGCTGATGAGGATGATGCTGATGTTACTGGCTGATGAGGAGGAGGATGATGCTGATGTTACTGGCTGATGAGGATGAGGATGATGCTGATGTTACTGGCTGATGAGGAGGAGGATGATGCTGATGTTACTGGCTGATGAGGATGATGTTACTGGCTGATGAGGATGAGGCTGATGTTACTGGCTGATGAGGAGGAGGATGATGCTGATGTTACTGGCTGATGAGGAGGAGGATGATGCTGATGTTACTGGCTGATGAGGAGGATGATGCCGATGTTACTGGCTGATGAGGAGGAGGATGATGCCGATGTTACTGGCTGATGAGGATGATGCTGATGTTACTGGCTGATGAGGAGGAGGATGATGCTGATGTTACTGGCTGATGAGGATGATGCTGATGTTACTGGCTGATGAGGAGGAGGATGATGCTGATGTTACTGGCTGATGAGGATGATGTTACTGGCTGATGAGGAGGAGGATGATGATGCTGATGAGGAGGAGGATGATGCTAATGTTACTGGCTAATGAGGAGGAGGATGATGCTGATGTTACTGGCTGATGAGGATGATGCAGATGTTACTGGCTGATGAGGATGATGCTGATGTTACTGGCTGATGAGGAGGAGGAGGATGATGCTGATGAGGAGGAGGATGATGCTGATGTTACTGGCTGATGAGGAGGATGATGTCGATGTTACTGACTGATGAGGAGGAGGAGGATGATGCTGATGAGGATGATGATGCCGATGTTACTGGCTGATGAGGATGATGCTGATGTTACTGGCTGATGAGGATGAGGCTGATGTTACTGGCTGATGAGGAGGAGGATGATGCTGATGTTACTGGCTGATGAGGAGGATGATGCCGATGTTACTGGCTGATGAGGATGATGCTGATGAGGATGATGATGCCGATGTTACTGGCTGATGAGGATGATGCTGATGTTACTGGCTGATGAGGAGGAGGATGATGCTGATGTTACTGGCTGATGAGGAGGAGGATGATGCTGATGTTACTAGCTGATGAGGAGGATGATGATGCTGATGTTACTGGCTGATGAGGAGGAGGATGATGCTGATGTTACTGGCTGATGAGGAGGAGGATGATGCTGATGTTACTGGCTGATGAGGAGGAGGAGGATGCTGATGAGGAGGATGATGCCGATGTTACTGGCTGATGAGCAGGAGGATGATGCTGATGAGGATGATGATGCCGATGTTACTGGCTGATGAGGATGATGCTGATGTTACTGGCTGATGAGGAGGAGGATGCCGATATTACTGGCTGATGAGGAGGAGGATGATGCTGATGTTACTGGCTGATGAGGAGGAGGATGATGCTGATGTTACTGGCTGAGGAGGAGGATGCTGATGAGGAGGATGATGCCGATATTACTGGCTGATGAGGAGGAGGATGATGCTGATGTTACTGGCTGATGAGGAGGAGGATGATGCTGATGTTACTGGCTAATGAGGAGGAGGATGATGCTGATGTTACTGGCTGAGGAGGAGGATGCTGATGAGGAGGATGATGCCGATATTACTGGCTGATGAGGAGGAGGATGATGCTGATGTTACTGGCTGATGAGGAGGAGGATGATGCTGATGTTACTGGCTAATGAGGATGATGCTGATGTTACTGGCTGATGAGGATGATGCTATGGTACTGGCTGATGAGGAGGATGATTCTGATGTTACTGGCTGAAGAGGACGAGGATGATGCTGATGTTACTGGCTGATGAGGAGGATGCTGATGTTACTGGCTGATGAGGAGGAGGATGATGCTGATGTTACTGGCTGATGAGGAGGAGGATGATGCTGATGTTACTGGCTATTGAATTCTTAGAAAATAGTTTAGTTTTGAGGAGGTTTAAGATCAATGGAAAAGGTAGGGGTTGTTAAAGGGAGAGCGAGGGGTGTTATTTTAGTATGGAATGTAAAAGGTTGTAATACTTGAACTCTAACTATATTTATAATGCATTTAATACTACGTCTTTTTCACCTGGGTATGTTGGTCTTGGTTGGACACGCCAGGAGCCTGACTGGGCTCAAGCATGAAAACATTGTAAATCCACATGCACTTATATGTTTGTAAGCATCATGTCATTCATGTTTTAAACAGATTTGTATTTCAATTGTGTGACACATTTCTTTAGGTAAAGACATTGTACAACACAACAAACATAACGGAGCCATCTACTGTAGTCGCAGCACAAACGACAAACTCATTAAAACGTTTAAATTCTTGATGTAATTAAAGTGTGATCAAATATATTCTTGATCAAATATATAGTCATTGACAAAAATCATATCAATATTTGAAACGTATCGATCGTACTGGGACATTTTTTAAAGAATGACTCTATGATATATATATATATATATATATCTTGTACACACACGCACACCATCCACCTCTCAAAAAACGCGTGCACTGGCTTAAAATTAATTCCTAAAGTGTCCACGGTTACAAACAGGACAATAAGCATTTTCTTAGTTCAATGGGGAACCTTAACACTTGAATCTGGTAAATCAGCATGTATTCATATGGTTGTAAGCATCGTATCATTCATACTTTATACAGATTGTGTTTTTGATATTTCATTAGTTAATGAACATTAACTCAAATCGACATAATAAAGCTGAAACTAACTTTAGGCATTTTTATTCGAAGTAAGTTAGACAATAAAGAAATTGGCTCCGTTATGTTTATTGTGTTGTACATTCTAATAGTCGCAACAATGACAAGTCATTAAACTCATTTAAAATCTTGATCCAAGTGCGATCAAATATCCTTGTCATTGACAAAAATCATCTCAATATTTGAAACTTACCGATTGTCCTGGGACATTTTGAATAACTCCTCACAATTATTGGCTGTAACGTATTCACACACACCGTTTCACACCATACCCCACTCAAAAAACGCGCGCACTGGCTTAAAATGGCAGCTTGATTTATTCTTATTAAGTGTCCACGGTTACAAAAAAGGACTAGACATTTTAAAGTTCAAAGTTCAAGGAAAATGCTTAGAAATTGTAAAACACATAACATTACAGATGGTCATTTTAACTGACAATGTACAATGAAAAAAAACAAAATCTTAATGTCATTAAAGTGTGATCAAATATTCTAGCCATTGACAAAAATCATTAATATTTAAAACTTACCGTTTGTCCTCAGACATCTTTGAAAGAATAATAAGTCACATGTATGCTGTAGTTCACACAATCCCCTTAAAAAAACGTTTTTGCAATGAAGAGTATCTGAAAGTAGTAACTGTTATATTGGTGGTGTTGCTGTCCTTTGTAACAAAGTGGCAATGGTCTAATGGTTAGAGAGTTGGAATTGTAACCAGATGGCTGCCGGTTCAATTCCCAGTACCGGCAGGTAACAACACTGACGTGCCCTTGAGCAAGATACATACCCCTATTTAAGTAGTTTGTTAAATAAGGATACACTTCTGTAATAACCTGATTTGACGATCAGTCTTTATGCTGCAGCATGTATTATGATTTCTAAATGTTTATGAAGGACCCTTTTCTATTCCAACATGACAATGACAATGCCTGTGCACAAAAGCAAGGTTCATAACTCACCAGTGTAGAAGAACTTGACAGCTAATACTAAAAGCTTTGAATAATAGCATCTGCTAATTGCAAACACAAAAATAGTTTAATTTCACCTGAAGAAAAAACAGCATGACTTGTATAGAGAAAGCATTAATATTTATTTTTGACAAATGCATTAATAAAGCATTTTGGTAAAGGTGACTTATTATAATGCAAGCAACTTTAGGTAAAAAGGTTCAATGTAACCCAAAATTACTTAACCAAAACCGTAATATTTTCTATGCATTTTGCTGATGTGTATGTATATTAGAATTTGAAAATTGACATACATATTTTGTGTATAGACCAAAATCAGAATCTGAGGGTGCTAAAAAAATAATATTGAGAAAATAGCCTTTAAAGTTGTCCAAATGAAGTCCTTAGCATAGCATATTACTCACAAAAATAAAGTTTGGATGTATTTACGGTAGGAAATGTACAAAATATCTTCATGAAACATGATCTTTACTTCATATCCTAATGATTTAATGATCCTAATGACGATGTATTTTTGGCTATTACTACAAATGTTCTCGTGCTCCTTAAGACTGGTTTTGTGATCCAGGGTCACATATGACACTAGCAAAAGAGCAAGAACAAAGAAACAAAAAGAAAACAGTAAAATGAAGAGGTTAACCGCATTCCCTCACACAATCGTACTGCCTCCTGATAGATGTCCGTGCCAAATGAAGTGCTGCTCATCAATGGATCTAAATTATCCTGAAGCACAGCTAGCAATGCGTCCTGAAGAGAAGTGGGAGACTCCAGGATTTCAACAGCCTGGACATCATCGGTCTCTGGTACTGGGCTTTCCCAATCCACCCCCCAATAAGTAAAATCAGCCTAAAATAAAAAAGCATTAAACAAACCAGTTGGAGTATTTGATTATTATTTTTCATGTTTTGCTACTCGCAACATAAGGCTACTTACTGGATCATTTGAGGTCTCTCCTGTTAAAAGCTGGCCCAGAACCCACAGCTGTTGTGGAGAATGGTTCCCCTCAGTGGAGAGAGGATGTTGATCCCACGTTCTCCGAAACAGATCCAGTTGAACGTTGATACGAGGAACCATCACATAATGTAAGCATATAATATGAACTTCATTATGAATGTCCAGGGAGCCATTTTCCTCCAGATACTGGAAGGCAGCAAAATAATTTGAAGTAACTGCACACCAGACATCCCGCCAAAGACGCTCAATCCTCTGGTTGTGCACACTTCTACCAGTGATAAAGCTGTTCATTTCTAGAAAAAGGCATAGAATTATCATTAACTGGCTGCAATGTTTGCAAGTAATTTGCCACTGAATTGCAGGCCAAGACATCACAATCATCCACAGATCTATACAAACATGCATGTGCCATCAACATTTTTTCAGATATTGCTAGGTGTATGTCCGTGTATAAATTATAATACATTATCTAAAAAGTGCTGAGTTGTTTTTGACCCATGCTGGGTAAATATTGGACAGAAAACACTAGCCACAACCTAGTTTTTTGTGTTACCTGGTCCACGAAGAGGGTGTTCGAGCATAAACTGGGCAACCTCCACATTCTCTCCACCCTTGTCACTTCTTACCCTTAAGGGCAAACCAAAATTTTCCACAGCTTCCCGAAAGCTCCTCAACACAGTTGTTGCCCGATTGTCATTGCAGGCTCTTAGAAACATTATTTTACAGCTGTACCCATCAATACCTCCGTGAATAACAATTTTCCAACTGTAGAAAAAGGGAACACTTGCATTCTGGCACAAACACTATTAGAAATTGTTGAAACAAACCATAGAAATTATATTGAGTCTCATTTGATCAGTGTGTGACTTCCATCAATGTGCCACAGTGCCAATGGTGCTGCTACACAATACGATCTTCTCTGAATGATCTTCTCAAGTCCACGAAGAATTGTTCCTAGGGGATCCACTGCTATAAGCATTGCTAAAAGCTGTGAACGCTGTACCCTAGCGGTTAAGAAAGTGGTTTGAAAAAAGCATATGCTGATGAATAAAGTTGTAGGCATAGAAATTTGAATGGAATGAGGTATACAAATTAAAAACATTAAAATATTTGTGAAAGATGGGGATAGGACCAACACTTTCAATTGTATGCTTCTGCCTCCACTAAAAAGACAATTTACAAACATATTGTTCATACGTAAAATAATTATCTTACCGAACACCACAAGCTTGCAAAAAGCCACACGCAACTCTGAAGCCAGAGTTCGGGAACTGTGAAATGAAATCTTCAAGATGTTTTCTGAGGTTCTCATCAGAGATAGCACTGCATGTCTGTCGAACTGATAGACTGAATTCAGAAAGTCTTCTCTTCACAGTGCTTTTACTGACACCCAATAATCTGGCCATGTCTGGGACTGAAAACATTTAACTCAAGCAGAAACTCCAGCTGGTCGTAAGTTATTATTAAAGCTGGGCGTCCTCTTTCACCGGTACAAAGAGTTGGAGCTCTAAATCGCACAGTTGTACTATTCATATTTGATTGTAGGAGCCCACATGCTCTGGATATTTTTCCAACCGTCTGGTCAATAAATTCAGGAGGCAGATTGAAAAACTGAAGCAAAAATGCACTGATGTTCTCCGCTTGTCTGAGAACAAATTCAGTTCCATCAGATACATTTTGTTCAAGTTTGTCTGAGAGGGAATTCAGAAACTCACTTAGGATTTGATTTGAGGTCTTCAGGAAGTCTACCAAAAAAGAAAAAACTAAATATACCTAAAATAAGCATAACACTTCACAAAACACAGGCATTATTAGGTTAACATTCGATTCCGATTTGCATTCACTCATTTGGCAGACACTTTTGTCCAAAGCAACTTACAAGAAAAAAAAGCATTTTGTCAACACACTAAACAATACCGATATTTTACAAGACCATGTTATAGGAGGATTAAATATTTAGGTAAAACATTGATGTAGATATCAACCTGTATGGCAACCATGTTTTGTCAAATTTATTACAATTTGTATTACCATAGCTTAACTAGATCATGGTTAAACTGTAGTTAATATAATGAAACTATGGTCAAATTGTGGTTACTGTGCTTTATCACAAGTTAACACTTGCATATTTCTAAAAATATGCACACAAGAATTGATGAGGTATTTAAATTTTAGTTTCAAGGATCCGATTCCTATTCCTATTGATTACGACCCGATTCATAGCCTTTCGTTTCAGATTCCCAATCGATTCAGGGTTCCAACCCTAGTCGTGTTACCGTATCAACATATCTTTTGATGTGTCAATGGGTTAGTGGTTACTGCTTAGTTTAGAATTAACCACCAGTTCCATGCAAGCTATTCTTCATGTTAAATTATTTGTACACTTTGGTAAATTTTTCAGGCACAAATTACAACAATTAATATTTTAACTAGCCTATTAAGAAAACGCAAACTTCGCTAGTCACAAACGTCCCCATAACAAATGCCTTATAAACTTACAATGTCACCAAACTTACTTTGACCGCGTTTACCAACGGTTATGGTTAATTACCTTTCTTTTTGTTTAACTATGAGCCAAATACCTTTTGCCACACGCAACATGTAATGTCATGAATTATAACAAATATTCTGGACCGTTACAGAAAAACTATCTCTTAAACTTAAGTGAAACCTTCAGCCATTTCAGCATCGAGTGTGTAACAGACTCAGGTGGAGTAGGATCTATGTGTGATTTAACAGAATAATCTCAGTGTAGAACAGGCACAAAAATACAGGGGCAAACGGGTATATCCAAGGCGAGACAAGATCGTAAAACAGGCACAGCACAGGATGAGGTCAGGGCAGGCGGCAAAAAACCGCCAGTAATCCAGGCAAACAACAACAACTTTTCCTCTCATTTCCAACCCACTCCTGGATCTGATGTAGATGTCTTCCTTTAGTGCCACTACTCCATAGCTCTTGCCATTTCTTGCTAATTTCAATAGCTATTATTCTTTTAATTTCTGATTTGCTTAAAAATATATTTATTTATATTTGCTGATGATTTAATGCTTTCTTTGCCATCTGATCTACTTCCTCATTTCCATCCACACTCTTGTGAGCTGGAACCCAAAAAAAGTATACCAAAATTCCTGATTGTCTAGTTCGTAATAGACTTTGCAAAACTTCCAAAACTAAATCTTGCAGAGCTTCAGATTTTCCACTTAATAAGCTAGTTAGTGAGGCCATTGAATCAGTACATATCACACTGCTTTATGGTTGAACTTTTGATCCATTGTAGGTCTATAACGATAGCTAATAACTCCGTAGTAAATACTGAAACATGGTTCGATATTCTTTTTGAATTTTAAAAGTAGGGATGAATACCGCTGCTGCTGTTTTGCCTGACTCTGTTTTTTTTTTATCTGGTTCTTACTGCAGAATAATACCCTTATTTTATATACTCGCCAATCATCTCAGTTGGAATGATTATTTGTTTATTTATTATTTCATGTAATTTTAAATCAACCATTGGCATAGGGAACATCCATGGAGGAATTACAGGAATAGTTTCAAGTTTCAAGTTTATTTGTCATATGTATAAATGTCAGTGACAGTATACATTGAAATGTTTATTTGAGAGCAAAGGCAGTCTACATTAATATGTGATGTAAACATGTCTATTACAAGCCTATGAAGTGGTATGTGGTGGGAATATTGGAGCTTGCATTTCAGTTGTTTAAGTTTCTGATGGCCTGCAGGTAAAAACTGTTCTTCAGCCTGTTGGTTCTGGACTGAATGCTTCTGTAATGCCTGCCTGATGGCAGTTTGGAGAATAAATTGTGTGCTGGGTGACTGGGGTCAGTTGTAATTTTGCGAGCCTTCCTCAGACAACGCAAGTGAAAGATGTCCTGTAGAGTTGGGAGTTTAGTGTCAATGATGAGTTCAGCTGTTCTTCCGGTCGAGGAGGGAGCAGCTGCCATACCAAACAGTCAAGCACCCTGTTAGGATGCTCTCAATAGTGCATTTGTAAAAGTTGATGAGGATTTTGGGAGGGAGGCTAAAGCTCTTCAGCCTCCTTAGGAAATAAATCCGCTGGCGAGCTGATTTGGCTATTGATGTGGCAGAGGTGGACAGTAACAAAGTAAATTTACTTGGGTACTGTACTTAAGTTCACTTTTTGAGAATCTGTACTTTACTTGAGTATTATTTTTTTCTGAGTACTTATGACTTTACTTCACTACATTTGAAAGACAAATATCATACTTTTTACTTCACTACTTTTATAAAAAGGTCCAAAAGTAGAAAGTAGTTTCTGTGTAGCAGGTTTTCCTGTGTGCAAATGTTTTGCTGGCTTGCAATCTGCAAGGACCTTTCACTGTTGCCAAGTATTTCAGTTTTTCTAAGCTCACAGTTTTCCGGCTAGCTTTGAATGGCCATTTGGCAGATTTTTTACCCAAATCTGGCAACCCTGGGATCTTCCCACTAAACTAATGTAAACGTTGGTGCTACTACACAGCTGAAAGTGCTCTAAAAAGGCAAAAAGCATAATAAAAGATGAAAAAAACACATGTAATAGTATAGTGTGATTATCTGTGCTTTATCAATTATGTGTGTGTAGAACGAGAGCTATGATCAGTCAAAGATCATAGAAGACATTTTCATGAAAATTATCATACTTCTGATCTGCTGCTATATCGTTTAAAGCCGTTTGGGAAATGAACCATGCTTTTACTATAGTATCTATAGTTTAAGTTGTCCTGCTGAAATAAAAACAGTAGAACCTTGCCCAAAACACAACAGAACATTTTTTGGATGTAATGGTTATAATGGGAATTGTATTGGATACTTGGTGTCTACTGGTATGTGATGAATTCTATTATTGTTGGATGTTAAATCCTATTGGAATAAAACCCAATACACACTACAAAAAGGAATTTGGTAATGGTTTTAATTCACAAATTCATTGTTTTTTCCAGCGGGATGGTATTTGCAGTAAAACCACAGTATCCAAAAATTTACAATTTTATCTATATAGTAACCATATTCCAGTTAAGGAGAACCACAGTAACTAAAAAATGACCATAGATAAACTATAGTAGCTATAGTTTATTTTTGTAGTTAAACTATGGTAATAACTATTAAGTTCAATAGAATAGAATTAAAAACAACACAGTAGTAACCAGCAAGAAATATTAAAAGCAGTCTTTACCAGTGTGCAACACTTTATACCAAAACGACCAGATAAATATTCCTTGCTAGGACAGACGCAGACGTCACGTTCATTGAGAGGAATGAGTGAAGTGAAAGTTAATTGTGCAGACGCTTGACACACTAGACTGAGCCGTGTATGGAAACGTGTTACAATACGTGTTAGCAAAAATAAAAACAAATAACTTCACTGCTACACGTGAATAACGCGTGGCGTCTCCATAGACACTTCACTGCCACACGTGATTTAAGTCTGCGTCTTAATTATAATTGTATTATTGAATATGACATGATCCTCTCTGTATGTATGTTTGTAATGTTCATAAATAAAACATGTTAAAAAAAAATTCAATGCAATAGATAGCATAAAAGAAAAATAGTTAAGACGTTGAGTAAAACGTTCAGTGAGACGAGTGTGCGCTGCAAAGTCATAACTTTGAGCCTTTTAGAACGCCATACAATAATGTTTTTAGCGGACCACTTAACGTTACTGGCATCAGACTCAACATTGTAAAACTGTCGCGTTTCCAAATATTTTGATAAAACAATAGCAGCCATCCCGTACTACACAGCCCACATCCCCTTTGCTGCACTGATACATTCTTAAAACAGACCCATCGTTTTTTTCTATTTCTCTAATAAAATAATCGTTGCACTTGTCTTCTGCCGCCATGTTCAATTCGTCTTCTTCGCTTGTGTTTTATGGCGGTAAATCAGTTTGCGGTGCACTTTTGCCACCTATGGGATGGGGTGTGAAGTGCACAAGGAGAAAAAAGGTAGGTAGGCGATTCTTTCCAGTTTTCGTTTATTGTTACGCTAGTTTAAAGTCTCTTTACTGATAAATGTGGTGGCAATTGATTGTTTTTTTTTACCTCACAAATCATAGTAAATGTGAATTGTTTTCATTGAAAAATAAATCTAATGATGTAGAAGAATTCTGTGGTATCCCAGTGTGGTATCCCAGTGTGGTATTCATGTGGGCAGTCCTGGCCCAGTGGTTAGAGAGTTGGACTCATGACCAGAAGGTTGCTGGTTCGATTCTCAGGGCTGGCGGGTAACGGCTGAGGTGCCCTTGAGCAAGACACCTAACCCCCACTTGCTTACTGTACAAATGTATAGTGCAATGTAATGTAAGTCGCTTTGGATAAAAGCGTCTGCCAAATGCGTAAATGTAAATCCCAATTAGGAGGAACAGGTCTCTTATTTAGTGATTAAAATGTCTAAAAAAAATTAAAAGTTGAATACTTAATTGATTAGAGACTTATTTTAAGATATCAGTATCAATATCGGCCCGATACTAAGCAAAAGACTGATACCTCATGTGACATAACTGACTGAAATTTTGTGACAAGCATATTAAAAATGATACATTTTTCATAATGTGTTTGAGGGGAAGTTGTAATTATAAAGTTATTCTATTTTTTATTCTAGTCTCACTGTGTTGTGCTTGGAAAATTGCCACCTCACCAAAAAAAAAAAAAACTGGTAAAGGGATCTGTATCGTTATCGGTGAGTACCAGAAATAAAATATCGGTACTCGTACTCAGTCTTTAAAAATTGGTATCGGTGCATCCCTACTTTTAAGCAATACAACAGTAATATTACATGTATTTAGGAAAAGTTCAAATATATATATTTTTGTGATGACCTTGATTTCTATCACAGTTTTCATGTGTCTTGTCATGCTGTCAGTCTTTCACATGTTGTTAACTTCATGGCACTCTTGAGGTTTGATTTTGTTGAAATTCAACAGACACTGGACTGAAATGACCACAAGATATTTGTTCATTGCATAAGTGTTTTAATGCAGTTTTTAGTGGTTACAAAATGTTTTTCTTTTGGTACTTTGGTATTATTTTTACTAGCAAGGTGTACATTTACAAAACTCTCAATAAGCTCAAATCCTAAGATTACACTACAGTATTTATTGCAGTTTATTAATTTACTGTAGAATACACTGTCGTACACATTACACAACTGTGTAGTAATGACTATAATATACTGGAGTATACTGTAATAAATACTGAATGACAATACATACGTGGAAATAAGTGGAATGGGAATGCTAATCAATTTAATACAATGATGATTTCAAAGTATTGTTTAGTTATTTAGTAAATCCAAAGATCAGTGTTGTAGTCTCGAGACTTGGACTCAGACTCATTTTAATGGTCTGGTCTTGTCATGGACTCGTACTCGAACATGTTCGGAATTGGACTTATTCCCGAGTCCACTCGAGTCCCATCCAAAATATGTAATGTCATGCATTTCTACTGTGGTACTATTTCTTTAAACTGATGTTTGATTGACATTTGCAATGATTGGTTATTTTATTGTGTGCATGACTTGAGCCTATACAAGATATTAATGACATTAAAAGATGTCCCTTTATGTGCCAAAGTGAAAGTCTTTTTATGATATCTTCTAAATGTCTGATATTGACGTCCAGTGGAACTCTTACAAAGTAAAAACAAATTTTAAGTTTATCAGACTAGTTTCAGTTTACACATGTAAATAAATTGATACTTTTTGAAA
>JAOTQM010000711.1:0-17500 GCA_026939265.1 Oreonectes daqikongensis
GAGAGAGAGCTTAGGCTTGAAATCAAAGCCAAGTGTTTCATGTTGATCAAAGGCTGTGAGTTTACAGCATATGCTTTCAAACAGCTCAAAATATGAAGCACGCTATCTGATCACAGCACGTCAGCACGGGGATTGTGGGTAAATAATCAGACGTGTGATTGACAGCTATAGACATACAGCTGTCAATAACATGCTCTGATAAACATCACAGTAATAAACATAAAATGACGAATCGTACTTCATGAACACACAGAGCTGATGTGATCTTACAGTAACTTGAATGTAAATCACATGTATGTATATTGCAGTTATTATATAAAGGAGTCGCGGGGAAGCCGCAGATGGTTGATCTTTTTGGAGGGTGAGTGAATAAGTGTCAGTCATGATAAGTTTTTCTGAAGATGTTTAGGAGGTTTGTGACAGTGTCTGATGTTCTTCAGGTGGATGGTACTGCTTCAGTAAACAAACCTGTGACAGCAGATATGAGACCATGAGACGTCTCATGAGCTCCAGTCAATGGCCTCTGACACGGACGGGTGAGTTTAACACCTGTGACATCTGTACTACACAATACCAGAATGTCATCATGAGACATAAGAGTGTGTGTGTGTGTGTGTGTGTGTTTCAGGCACAGGGATCCTGTCACCACAGCCTGAAGAGAACCCACACTGGTGGAACGCAAACAGAGTGTAAGACGGTACACATAAACACACACAGACATACACATGAACTATGATTTGATATTCTTCTGTCTAAAACACATGAAAGTGTTTGATGATGTTCTGATATTTGTGTGTGTGTGCAGGTTTGTGCCATACTGCTCCAGTGATGCGTGGAGCGGCGCCACAACAAAGAGAGAACAGAGTAAAAACACACATCATCATCATTTCCACTCGTGTGTGTGTGTGTATATATAACACACGTGTGTGTCTCTCTCTCTGTTGTGTTCAGATGATTATGTGTTCATGGGCTCTCTGATCATTCAGGAGGTTGTAAAGGAGCTTCTAACAAAAGGACTCGAGAATGCTAAAGTTCTTCTGCTGGCGGGGAGCAGGTGTGTGTGTGTGTGTGTGTGTGTGCGTGCGTGCGTGTGTGTGTGTGCGTGTGTGTGTGCGTGCGTGCGTGTGTGTGTGTGTGCGTGTGTGTGTGCGTGTGTTTGTGTGTGTGGAGTCAAATCATGTCTTTATGATAAATAATGTGACTGTTAAAAATTACATTAAAACGTTTTTATGATTAAGGTAAATCTGTCTTTTTCTAGTAGATCTACAATTAATCACCTTGTAATTATAAGTTTTTGCTTTCCATTTGACTTTGTAGATAAAACCTTACATGTAAATGTAAATAGTTGTCACAGAATAAAAAGAACAAAAATGTCAAGGCATATAAATTGAGTTTAACATCTGTTATGTATTTTAAAAACATAAACACAGTCACACACATACCTGATCATGACCTCACGTGTGTGCGTGTGTGTGACAGCGCTGGTGGTACAGGGGTTCTGTTAAATGTGGACCGTGTGGCCGAGCTGGTGAAGGATCAGGGTCACGGTTCGGTTCAGGTGCGAGGTCTGGCAGACTCGGGATGGTTTCTGGATAATAAACAGTATCAGAACACAGACTGCATCGATACTGTGAGCTGTGCACCGACAGAAGCCATCAGGAGAGGAATCAGGTGAGACACAAACATACAACATATTATCAAACACAATGTTAAAAAGTTCCTAAATATAAAAACACAAAAACAGAGTCTTCAGAAAGTTGGCTCATGTTGACTGTTCCAAGATGGCGGACGCCTTGACGCATCCGCAGCAGTTGAATCGATGTAAACACACGTGTGGTTTTATCAGTGTGGGTTCTCCTCAGGGCTGAAGAGAGATTGAAAGGTATTGTGTCATGTCACACAGGTACTGGAGCAGTGTGGTACCAGAACAATGCCGTCGACTGTATGAAGGTGAAGAGTGGAACTGTTTCTTTGGGTATAAAGTTCATCCCACACTGAAGAGTAAGTCATGGATCTCACACAATACATAAATAAACACTTCACATATGTGTTTTTAAGCGTTGTGTGTGTGTGTGTCAGGGCCGGTGTTTGTGGTGCAGTGGTTGTTTGATGAAGCTCAGATGATGGTTGATAACATTCATCTGAGCGGTCAGCCCGTACAGGAGGGACAGTGGAGATACATTCAGAACCTGGGCACTGAACTCAGAAACACTCTCAAACACGTCCCGTAAGCAGCAACACCAGTGGCTTTAACACTCGAGGTCATGGGTTCAACTTATTTCTCATTGGCTCTTTCATGTTTTGATTGACAGGGCTATGTTTGCTCCAGCGTGTCTGTCTCATGAGATCATCACTAGAAGGTGAGCACTCGGCGTCTCGCGTCGTCTTCTGTAAACAGCAGAACGCAGTGACCAATGTGTTTTTCTAACAGTTACTGGACGGACATCCAGGTGAAGGGGACGTCCCTCCCACGAGCGCTTCAGTGCTGGGACCGCAGTCTCCAGAACAGCATCCGTAACCACGGCAACAGCAGCATCGCTCGGACTCCGCCCAAGGGCTGTCCCCTGCATCTGATTGACAGCTGTCCGTGGCCTCACTGTAACCCCACGTGTCCCACCATCAGAGATCAGCTGACGGGTCAGGAGATGAGCGTCATTCAGTTCCTCACGCACCTGGGATTTGACGTCCAGCGCATGGCACAGCAGCAGGGCATGGAGCCCACCAAACTACTGGGCATGCTCAGTAACGGCACCTGAGCGAGCAACACAAGGCAAATCTAAAATAATCATGATCCGGTGAATGTTGGAATCTCTATCCAGGAAAAGTTCACCCAGAAATGAAAATTCATTCGATTTTTGGGTCATGTTTTCCTTTAATGGACTGAAGGATGTTTTGTTCTGCTCTAGCTCAACTTAATCATGACAACAGACTTCCTCTGCTGGTCATCAGATGCATTACAGTAAAACAATCTGGACATGATGGACAGATGCAGAACACTCACTCACAAGAAATACTGGAACATTGTTTAAGCTCGTGGATATTTCATCCATCAGAGACACTGAAGCTGCTCACATCACAGAAGAACAGATTCCTGCTCAGGTTTATTCTCACCACACTTCACATCCACAAGATTGTTTTGAAGGATATTGATTCATGACCCCATCAATTCTTCAGTCTTTATTTACCTTTATAACACTTGACCTGTATGTGTTCAAACAAAGAACAACCTTAAGCTACGTTATGTTATTTATTTTATGTAAATCATATTTATGAGCCATTATGGATGAGGTGTAAAGTGTACATAAATACATATGCCGTTTGCATGACTTCATAAAATAAATGAACAATACATTACAATGACTGTCTTCATATGTGCTAAGAAACACAGAGCTGATGCTCGATTACAGATTTCAAATCAAACTAAAGGCAGGATTTCATGTAAAAAGGTTTATTTAAAATGGTTATATACTAACACACTAAAAAAGGTTTTCCAGTTGTCAACATCAGTGAGTATTAAATATTCCCTCTATTCACAGTCAAAATAAAAGTGTCTCCAAACATAAGATGACACCAGAGTGAATTATCACAGAAACAACCCACCAAACCAGTGACAAACGTCCAGTTAACTTCCCTTTAATCCAGTCATTGACCCGGATCTTCCTCTAGAGAATATAAATCTATATTATGTACAGTAAACGTTCACGTTCTTGTACGTCATGTCCACAAAGTTTTTCTTTTCCGGCTCATCTTGTGTCATTCGTCTCATGAACAGCTGGAGTTCTGGAACGACACAAACAGCAGGATCCAAATGAACATCATCACATCATGAAACACAAACTTTGTTAGATGTAAGAATGATCATCTGAAGGTTGACAGAGGCCCATCTGTTCATGTGTGTGTGTGTACCTCACTGGTTCCTCTCACACGTCGTGGTGACACGGTACGTCTCCGTTCATGGATGTCCTGCAGTCGAGTGATGAGGAACTTTTTATCTTCTCCCTCCTGCACAGAGAAGCGGTGTCAGGACAGGAAATGACATCCAGAATCAGACATTAATGATTCTATCATGTGTTGTTGTGTCTTACATTTTCAATCTGTTCCTGCAGAAGTTCAATGATCTTCCTCTGACCATCAACCACCTGACTGTGGAAGTAAATCACGATCCTGCAGACGGTCACAGAGAGCAAATATTCATTCATTCGTTCATTGTTGTTGTTTTGGAGAGAGACGAGCAGAACGCAGTGAGACTCACAGGAAGACACCAGCTGACAGGAAGAGGAAGAGAGGATTCTCCACCAGGTACGTGTGAGCCCAGGTGAGCCAGTGCAGATTAGAGTTTGGATCTGCCAATTTATTCACCCAAAGTTTTCCTGCCTGGATCATCGTCTCTAATCCTCGAAACGGACCGCAGCTGACGGACGGCTTTAACCTGACACACACACACACACACACACACACACACACACACAATCAATCAATCAATCAATCAAAAAGAATTAATCATCCTTCATTGACAGTGTGTGTGTGTGTGTGTGTGTGTGTGTGTGTGTGTGTGCGTTTAACACTTACGTCCACATGGTGTATGTCACACACACAGCAGCACTGAGGAATGCTGGGAAACACAGCAGTGTGATGAAGATGGTGGTCATCTGACAGGCTCTCCAGGGCTTTCCAGACGCCTGACAGTTCATCATCAGACTCACCTACACACCATTAGATCAGACACACGCACGCACACCATCAGATCACACACACCATTAGATCAGACACACGCACGCACACACACCATTAGATCAGACACACACACACACACCATTAGATCAGACACACGCACGCACACACACCATTAGATCAGACACACACACACACCATTAGATCAGACACACGCACGCACACACACCATTAGATCAGACACACACACACACCATTAGATCAGACACACGCACGCACACCATCAGATCACACACACCATTAGATCAGACACACGCACGCGCACACACACACACACACACCATTAGATCAGACACACGCACGCACACACACCATTAGATCAGACACACGCACGCACACACACCATTAGATCAGACACACGCACGCACACACACCATTAGATCAGACACACGCACGCACACACACCATTAGATCAGACACACGCACGCACACACACCATTAGATCAGACACACACACACCATTAGATCAGACACACGCACGCACACACACCATTAGATCAGACACACACACGCACACACCATTAGATCAGACACGCACACACACCATTAGATCAGACACACACACGCACACACACCATTAGATCAGACACACACACACGCACACACACCATTAGATCAGACACATGCACGCACACCATCAGATCACACACACCATCAGATCACACACACCATTAGATCAGACACACACACACGCACCATTAAATCAGACACACACACGCACACACACCATTAGATCAGACACACACACACGCACGCACACCATCAGATCACACACACCATCAGATCACACACACCATCAGATCACACACACACACCATTAGATCAGACACACACACACACCATTAGATCAGACACACACACACACACCATTAGATCAGACACACACACACGCACCATTAAATCAGACACACACACGCACACACACCATTAGATCAGACACACACACAAGCACACACACCTTCTTGATGTAGAAGAGAATCAGTAGTTTCATCAACTGAACAGCAGGTAGGAGTGGAGAGAACAGAAAACCCAACCTGCACACACACACAATATATACACATCACACTTCTATCATGAGTTTACACACAAGAAGTCAGAAATAAAGAAGTTGTGCCATCACAAAACAAACACAAACAAGAGTTTTGTCTTTTACACCAGAAAAAACATAAGCATCAAATATCTGTTGGTTATTGAATGAAATACACAGCATTTATTTATAATATGAGAGTATTCTGGGATATGTTTACCAGGCGAGAGTTTGTCCATAGATGAGCTCTAGAACATTCCTTGCGATATCAAACACGGGTTTCCTCTTCCTCTTTAGAACTTTCTGAGAAAACATCCTGAGACACACACAACACAATGAATGAACAAACTTCAGCACTGAGTTTGTGTTCAAGAGCTGTACTTGTGTCTTACCTCCACAAAAACTCTCCAAAGAACGTGTCCAGAAGAGAGAAGATGAAGTCCATCAGCAGAAACCGATACAACTCCTGACCTACAAAACTCTCCCAACACTGACACAACACAACAACACGTCACACACACACAGACACACACACACATCTGCAGTGCTGGAAATCATGCGTGTGTGTCTGCAGGTCTCACCTGTAAACCCAAACTCTTAGGATCTGACGCCACACGACCCAACCAATGATAACACAACACACCCAACACACTCACTTTCAACAACAGATTCCTGTGAGACACACACATGATAAGAGAAGATTCTCAATCATTTATCATCCGCTGCTCGACACACGTGAATACCTGCTAATGGAGATGTAATTGAGCACACTTGGAGAATCATATTCTTCCATCCAGGCCACAGCGTTGAAGAATCCCGGCAGGAGCAGATTAAAGCTCGACACGACCACAGGAAGAGCCAACAGACTCGCATCCTTCAGACTGCCAGAAGAGTTAGCACGATTCTGCAGATCCTGAGAGACGAGGGAGAGACAAGAGAGTAAAAAAAAAGTCATCTTGATGTGTCTGCAACTTATGTTGAGTGACAGAAGTGTGTGTGTGTGTGGTACCTTGTGCATATTTTCAGAGACATAATACACAGCAAGAACACACAACAGTGTGCTGCCCAAACACATGATCCACGCCAACATGTGAATGAAGAACCGGAACAAACGCTGAAGAACAGGAAACTTCAACTCCTGACAGTTCACCTCTGCTAACAGCTCCTGCGCACACACACACACACACACACACACACACACAGATGTTCACCACTGCTAACAGCTCCTGCGCACACACACACACACACACACACACACACACACACACATTGATGTTCACCACTGCTAACAGCTCCTGCGCGCGCACACACACACACACACACACACACACACACACAGATGTTCACCACTGCTAACAGCTCCTGCGCGCACACACACACACACACACACACAGATGTTCACCACTGCTAACAGCTCCTGCGCACACACACACACACACACACACACACATTGATGTTCACCACTGCTAACAGCTCCTGCGCGCGCACACACACACACACACACACACACACACACAGATGTTCACCACTGCTAACAGCTCCTGCGCGCGCACACACACACACACACACACACACACACAGATGTTCACCACTGCTAACAGCTCCTGCGCGCACACACACACACACACACACACACAGATGTTCACCACTGCTAACAGCTCCTGCGCACACACACACACACACACACACACACATTGATGTTCACCACTGCTAACAGCTCCTGCGCACACACACACACACACACAATGATGTTCACCACTGCCAACAGCTCCTGCACACAACACACACACACACACACACACACATTGATGTTCACCACTGCTAACAGCTCCTGCGCACACACACACACACACACAATGATGTTCACCACTGCCAACAGCTCCGACACACAACACACACACACACACACACCCCACACACACAGATGTTCACCACTGCCAACAGCTCCGACACACAACACACACACACACACACACACACATTGATGTTCACCACTGCAAACAGCTCCGACACACAACACACACACACACACAGATGTTCACCACTGCCAACAGCTCCGACACACAACACACACACACACACACACACACAGATGTTCACCACTGCCAACAGCTCCGACACACAACACACACACACACACACACACACACACACACACAGATGTTCACCACTGCAAACAGCTCCGACACACAACACACACACACACACACACACACACAGATGTTCACCACTGCCAACAGCTCCGACACACAACACACCACACACACACAGATGTTCACCACTGCCAACAGCTCCAACACACAACACACACACACACACACACACACACACACAGATGTTCACCACTGCCAACAGCTCCGACACACAACACACACACACACAGATGTTCACCACTGCCAACAGCTCCGACACACACACACACACACACACACAGATGTTCACCACTGCCAACAGCTCCGACACACAACACACACACACACACACACACAGATGTTCACCACTGCTAACAGCTCCTGCGCGCACACACACACACACACACACACACACAGATGTTCACCACTGCTAACAGCTCCTGCGCACACACACACACACACACACATTGATGTTCACCACTGCTAACAGCTCCTGCGCGCGCACACACACACACACACACACACACACACACACACAGATGTTCACCACTGCTAACAGCTCCTGCGCGCACACACACACACACACACACACACACAGATGTTCACCACTGCTAACAGCTCCTGCGCACACACACACACACACACATTGATGTTCACCACTGCTAACAGCTCCTGCGCACACACACACACACACATGATGTTCACCACTGCCAACAGCTCCGACACACAACACACACACACACACACACACACACAGATGTTCACCACTGCCAACAGCTCCGACACACAACACACACACACACACACACATTGATGTTCACCACTGCAAACAGCTCCGACACACAACACACACACACACACACAGATGTTCACCACTGCCAACAGCTCCGACACACAACACACACACACACACACACACAGATGTTCACCACTGCCAACAGCTCCGACACACAACACACACACACACACACACACACACACAGATGTTCACCACTGCCAACAGCTCCGACACACAACACACACACACACACAGATGTTCACCACTGCCAACAGCTCCGACACACAACACACACACACACACACACACACACATTGATGTTCACCACTGCAAACAGCTCCGACACACAACACACACACACACACACACACAGATGTTCACCACTGCCAACAGCTCCGACACACAACACACACACACACACACAGATGTTCACCACTGCCAACAGCTCCGACACACACACACACACACACACACACACACACAGATGTTCACCACTGCCAACAGCTCCGACACACACACACACACACACACACAGATGTTCACCACTGCCAACAGCTCCGACACACAACACACACACACACACACACACACACACACAGATGTTCACCACTGCCAACAGCTCCGACACACAACACACACACACACACACAGATGTTCACCACTGCCAACAGCTCCGACACACACACACACACACACACAGATGTTCACCACTGCCAACAGCTCCGACACACAACACACACACACACAGATGTTCACCACTGCCAACAGCTCCGACACACAACACACACACACACACACACACACACAGATGTTCACCACTGCCAACAGCTCCGACACACAACACACACACACACACACACACAGATGTTCACCACTGCCAACAGCTCCGACACACAACACACACACACACACACAGATGTTCACCACTGCCAACAGCTCCGACACACAACACACACACACACACACACACACAGATGTTCACCACTGCCAACAGCTCCGACACACAACACACACACACACACACAGATGTTCACCACTGCCAACAGCTCCGACACACAACACACACACACACACACACACACACAGATGTTCACCACTGCCAACAGCTCCGACACACAACACACACACACACACACAGATGTTCACCACTGCCAACAGCTCCGACACACAACACACACACACACACACAGATGTTCACCACTGCCAACAGCTCCGACACACAACACACACACACACAACACACACACACACAGATGTTCACCACTGCCAACAGCTCCGACACACACACACACACACACACACACACACACACACAGATGTTCACCACTGCCAACAGCTCCGACACACACACACACACACACACACACACAACACACACAGATGTTCACCACTGCCAACAGCTCCGACACTCCGACACACACACACACACACACACACACACAGATGTTCACCACTGCCAACAGCTCCGACACACACACACACACACACACACACAGATGTTCACCACTGCCAACAGCTCCGACACACACACAAACACACACACACACACACAGATGTTCACCACTGCCAACAGCTCCGACACACAACACACACACACACACAGATGTTCACCACTGCCAACAGCTCCGACACACACACACACACACACAGATGTTCACCACTGCCAACAGCTCCGACACACAAGACGTGTGTGTGTTCTTACTTTGATTTGTGTGCTGATGTTCTCACGCTGGAGTCGAACTGAAGTTTTCTTGCTCACTTTAAAATCCCAAGAGCTGAAAACCTTGATGGCCAACAGTCCTTTAGATTTATCGATCCGAAAACTCTGACCGAATGACTTTGACATGCTGAAGGATAAAAAAACCACACAAGCTCAACAGAGTTTCTCATGAACCCCAGAGATATGATGACACACGGCTGCAGCTCACCTGTACACGAGGATGATGCAGGTGATGAAGAACGCCATACCGATAGTGAAGAAATAAACCAAAGGCATGTTATATGATAATGAAGAACTGCAGGACATCCCATTCTCTGACTGAGCCGATGATTCAGAGCAACGGCTCAATGTGTGGTTACTATAGTATCCGTAATACAGCAGAGACTCAGAGAAATAACCCTGAGACACACACACAGGTGATAAATGTACCTTTGGAAAACATTTGTAAGGTCCGTGAGAGTTTAAATGAAATGTAAAATGAAAAGAGTTAAACGTACGGCCCCCGTGAGGACCTCGAGACCCCAGGTGCTTGTGTTCTGCTCATGATGTGGATGTGTCACGGCCTGAGGAACAACCAGAAACAAACCCGTCACCAGGAACAGGAAGACGTTAAAGAAGACCAGAGTTCTGAGGAAGACAAAGTACGAGAGAACGCCCGTCCCGAAACGACCGCCGACACACTTCAGAGCCGTCTGCCACAACTGCAGCGATGACAGAAATGACAACCAGCTGTACCAGCCGTGTCTCACAACCTGACACACACACACACACACACACACACTCTCAGGTCATTTGCATAATGTGTGTGAAACCACTTTCAAGACACCTGAGAAACATCTGTGTTATTTCCTCTCTGTTTGTCACATTTAGACAGAAACACAAACAACTGCTTGACATGTTGGTTTACTATCGTTTATTATATATATATTAAAATAAACCACTAGTGTATATCACATTCAGCAAATTTGCACAAGTTGATCACAATCAGGTGCATCATGGGAAAAAGCCAGTTAGCAAAAGATGTAAACTTAAAATCAGAGTGCATTGTGGGTAAAAGAGTGTAGGTTCAATCAGCTTTTGGCCCACACTCTATGTAGTACAGGAGACACCTAATGATGATGTCATAGTGCATGTGAGGGACTCACGGTGATGATGTAATACTTGAACCGACTACAGCAGGGGATTTGACTCAGATATAAAGAGTGTTCAGCTTTATTCGTGGCCAACATCCTGAAAAACACAAAACATCACAACACACTTGTGTATTATTATTTGTTTTTATGAGATTGTGCACTCATATCATGTTGTGCAATGAAGAAGGTCCTGTGAACGTGCAGACTCTTACCCATAATGCTTCAGTAATTCATCGTTATGTATTAAAGCGTGTCGTGATGTGTATCATGTTATGTGGTGTTAGTGAACGTCCAGTCAGTGAGTGAGATTCATTAACAGTTCTGATTGATTCAGTGAGTGATTCAGTAAAATGATTCAGTGATTCTCTCTCGGCACATTCAGACAGCAGTGGTACACAGATACAGAAGCAGGTGTGCTTGTGTCATATTGTGTGTGTGTACCTGAGCTGTTTCTTCTCAGACAGACACAGAGGCATTGCTCTCAACATACGCACACGATCACCGACGGACAGATTCTGCAGATTATTCACCAAACGCTCCTTCTTATTCTCTACACACACACACAACACATAGAGAGAGAGATGAGCATGTGACAAAAACACCTTAGTCGACTCAAACAGACACTGCTACAGCTCACTAGATTTTATAAAACACACAGTCTTGGCTTTCAGAAGTTTTTACCTCCTTCTTCAAAACCCACTCCATCTGTTTCCACACGATATCCACGGATGCTGGGACGAGCAGATCGAGGAAAGTGCTGGATGGAGGGTCTGCTCTGTCTGCGTCTGCGCAGTTGCATGGTGCGGTTATAATACTGAGAGATGATCGCCCCACGACTGCGACCTGCACAGAGAGAAAGACCTTTAGTATCACAACTGTTCAGAGACAGAAACAACTGAGACACCATCAAGTCTAAATAAACGAGAACTTTCTGATCAATAACAGTTTTTATAGCTCATGAGGTGGTAGATTGTAGATTTGAGTGAACTTGATGAGAAATGTTTAAGTTCATATTCAATAAAATTGACTCGATTGCAGATGAGACAAATGTGAGCTCAGTTTGAGACATTGTTGACATCTCTTCTAAACTCTAATGACAGAGACATTTGTGGGACACACACACCGATGGTTCGACTGGGCATAGAGGAGAGAACTCTGAGCGTGTCAGATGACCAGCGTTCTCCAATCAATGAATCCCTCTGATGCTGTCCATCACTGAACTCTGGATGATATGCTGGACCCTCCAGACCTGGGACATCATCTGTGACACACACAACACAACATGACAAGCATCAATCCTCTATATCTCTTTACACAGCGCTGTGATTGGTCAGTTTATGTGTCGGTCAAATGAGGTCATCATGTGGACCAGACTTTAGATTTGGTTACAGTAAATATTATTTATTATATTAATATTATGTGTGTGTGTGTGTGTGTGTGTGTGTGTGTTCCGACCTTCCTCCTCCTCCAGGTCAAGCGGGGTCATCTCCATGACATCAGCATTAAGGTCATGATTCTGTTCATTAATCAGCTGACTGAAGGAACCATCAACACCATCTTCATCAGCTGGATTCCTGACACGCACACACACGTCATGACATTTCTGTGAGATAAATCTCAGTAACATATGAATGAACAGAAATGAATTCAAAACCACATCACACATCTCAACACAATGAGCCACTTCACCATCAAAAACAATGTGGAAATGAACCAGTGATGACATCACCATTAACAATGATCACATGACCAGAAAAAAGTCAATGTGCACTGATCTAAAACAGACCCACAGACGATGTTAAAAAGCTTTTGAAAGTAAAAAAAAAACGTGCACGCACACAGGAAACATACACAGAACACACAGGAAGTGTGAGGGTGGGGAATCAACACATGTTAGTGACATAATAACAAAGTAAAACAGAGTAAATGTGACTTACTCCAGATCAATGATCCGATAATGAGAGTGAAAACTGTCTCCTGTGGCCATGATGTGTGTCAGGACTCATGAACCCTTCAGAGAAACACGGACGACCGTCATGCTGCTGCTGCTGCTACACAACTGACACACACACACACACACACACACACAGACAGAAAGAATTTCAGCTCCATCATGTCACAACAGGTCTGTTATTACACACACACACACATAGAAGAGTAGTATGGAGACCTGAAGGTGTGTCAGGAACCCTTCAACAAAAGCATTTCACAAAACAAACACAACCCAAACACATGCACGCACGCACGCACGCACGCACGCACGCACACACACACACACACACACACACGCTTTGAAAGAACCACTTACTCTTACATTACACGAGTGAGTTTATATCTATATATCACAACACTACCATTTAAATAAGAGTGAAGTGTGTTGTGGGGACATCAGCACATTTACAAGATCATTTCTGTTGTTAAAGCTCTTATGGAACCTAAAATATCATCTACTTTATTTTGTGAGCTCACATTATGAGGTAAACAATTCATCCATGCAAATCCATCTACACACACACACACACACGCATGCACGCACACACACACGTTTATTTTTCACTCAGAGATATGAATAGACTTTAATGTTAAGAGATCAGAGATGTTTCGAGATAAATGAAACACATCAGAAAAACACACATGATGAATGAGCACTGGAATCTTCTATATATATATGTATTATAAAGAATTAACAGCTTTTCCATTTGATCTTATCTTTGAATTGTCATCAATATTTTCACAAATATATATATTTTATTCATTTTAAACTCAGTTCATTTATATGAATCAAATGACATGAAATGTGTTTAAGTTTTTAATTGGTTTTATCCTCCAGAAAATATATAAAATTATTATCATGGACACAATCAGCAAGTGTCTGACACAACAGTGCAGCTTTTTGCAGTTAAAGAAATTAGACATTTAGACAAAACACTTGTGACTGTTCACTGCAGATATCTACTATGAGTTTTCATTAAGTCAGGGCTTAAACCTAAACTGAGGAAGCCGGTAACCAGCGTCATGAAACAGATGAACACAAACTAATTTATTATTTACATTTATTTACATTTACATTTATTCATTTGGCAGACGCTTTTATGCAAAGCGACTTACAATTGAGGAAAACAGCAAGCGATTCGTCTAAGTAAGCAATATTCACGAGAGGTGCTAGTAATACAAAGTTTCAGATACAACGTCAAGATATTATAAGCAAGTATATAGAGAACATTAGAAAAGGAAAAGAGAGGTAGAAAGATTTTTTTTTAATATAGTTTTTTTTATTATGTTTCTCAGATCAACATGTAACAGGACGCATCAGAACAGATGAACAGAGTTTAGTGGGTGGCAGAACTTCAGATCTTCAGTTTGCGGTCACAAGACATTTTAACACACACAAACACAAACACACAAACACACACACACACACGTTTGAGGCTTTCACATTATGAGTCAATAACAAAGAAGTAGATGACTGTCTCTCTTACTGCAGCAGAAAGTTACTGTCTTACAGTTAACATACAACAACGACAAACCATGGTTCACACCAAAACTCAAACAGCTTCGCCAAGCAAAGAGGATGCCTACAGCAGTGGGGACAGGATCTTGTACAATCAGGCCAAGGAGATTAGAGTGGCTAAGAAGAGCTATGCTAAAAAACTAGAAAACCAGTTCTCTGCCAACGACCCTGCCTCAGTGTGGAAAGGCTTAAAAGACATCACAAACTACAAACTTTGACTTACTAGTAACTTCCAGGAACTATTGAGAGGCTCCATGAACCGCCATTGCTGTGAAAAACGGTTCAGGTTTGATTGGAGTCAACTCTCTCTCTTAAATTCCAGTCAGTTTGATCATTATTTGAAATTAACTAACAAAACTAACAGTCATTTTCAACTCTGATCAAAAATTACACTGTAAACATCAATAACAGCTTTAACTTGGCAAATGACCATGATATAAGCAGGATAATCCACGGCTAGCTGAGCATTAAAGGATTTTAATGCACTTTACAGAGCCTCCACGTTGTGCATTAAAGGATTTTAATGCACAACGTGGAGGCTCTGTAAAGTGCATTAAATTAAAATGACGGCTAGTCATAGATTATTCCTTACTTATTATATTATTACTTCACTTTCATAACATTTTATAATCATTCTGATTTATTTCACTCACAGGATTTGGATTCATATCATGCTGGTAGTGTAGAAAATCACAGAACCTCTGTTCCAGCACACAGTCTCACATCTGGAAAGAGAACAACAGCGATGAACAATCCGGTTGTGTTCACAGTTTTCCCCAGTGTCCCAGTGTTCTCAGATTACTTCCTCAATGCATGATGGGTAAAAGACCAACACTGATCTAAACACTTCCACACAAACACAAAGCATTCACATTGTGTGTGTATTTATTCTAAACAACATGTGTGCTGTCCATGTTTAATATCAACAACTGACACATCTGCTGTTAGGAAAGAACATAGCTTAACTTAAAAAGTCATGAAAAATACTGTAGAATGCTTTAATAATTACTATGGTAAGGTTTAAAACACTATAGCATGAATGGATTTTACTGCATTTACTATATTATTTTACAGTATGTGAGACACTCAGTGGCTTAAATCTGTGACTTTACAGCATTTGTGTTTGTGTTTAGAGTCTCAGTAAACACCTGACACTGATTCCTACAGCTGGTCACTAGATTGGGACTATTTGTTTAGAAGTCAAACGGTTAGCAGGTAAGTTTGAGTAGATTACACGAACCACATATTTTTAGTCATTTATCACGATATCCACCGATGATGCCATCGCCTTCACCCTACACACTGCTCTCTCCCACCTTAACAACAAGAACGCATATGTGAGAACGTAGACTACAGCTCAGCATTCAATACCATAGTGCCGACCAAACTTGTTCTGAAGCTCCAGGCTCTTGGTTTAGACAGATCCCTGTGTGACTGGATTCTGGACTTCCTGTCAGACAGATGTCAAGTTGTCAGGATGGGAAACAATACTTCCTCCCCGCTGACTCTTAACACCGGAGCGCCCCAAGGTTGCGTTCTAAGTCCACTTCTTTACTCCCTGTACACACACGACTGCATAGCCACACACAGCTCCAACACCATCGTGAAATTTGCCGATGACACAACAGTGATAGGCCTGATCACCAACAACGACGAGTCGGCCTACAGAGAGGAGGTGTGCAGTCTGACACACTGGTGTAAGGAGAATCATCTCCTACTTAACATTAATAAAACCAAGGAACTGGTGATAGATTTCAGGAGACAGGATAAGGAACACAGCCCCATCACCATCTACAGGACACCTGTGGAGCGGGTAAACAGCTTCAAGTTCCTTGGAGTAAACATCACATGGACTGTTCACACTGATGCAGTGCTGAAGGCGGCACACCAGCGCCTCTTTTTTCTCAGGCGACTGAGGAAGTTTGGGATAAGCCCCAAAATCCTCAGAACCTTTTACACCTGCACAGTAGAGAGCATTCTAACTGGCTGCATCACCGCCTGGTATGGAAACAGCACTGCAGAGAGTTGTGCGAACTGCCCGTCATGTGGTGGGAGACGCTCTTCCCTCTCTTCAGGACATCTACACCAGGCGGTGTATGAGGAAAGCCAGGAAGATCATCCGTGATCCCAGCCACCCGAATCACGGGCTGCTCTCCTTGCTGCCCTCGGGCAGACGATACCGGAGCATCCGGTCCCGCACAAGCTGACTGAAGAACAGCTTTTACCCTCAGACTATTAGACTGCTCAACACTTAAAACTGACACACTCCACACACCATACTATACACCACAGTATCACTCTTCACCATACTATACACCACAGTATCACTCTTCACCATACTATACACCACACACTCACTCTTCACCATACTATACACCACACACTCACTCTTCACCATACTATACACCACACACTCACTCTTCACCATACTATACACCACACACTCACTCTTCACCATACTATACACC